>CAJVQA010010193.1:0-11551 GCA_910591915.1 Cetraspora pellucida | reverse complement strand
CTGTATGAATTTTTATATATTTTCTTTTGGGTACTATTAGAATCACTGCTCATATTGCTACCAACTCTGTTAGTGTTGCTGATGGCCATATTTCTAGGCCTAGTGCTACTTCTTCTTCTAACCAATTGACTTTCTCTTCTACTTGCACCTATCTGATACCCATTCTTTCAATATTATTCTTTTTACCTTTTTTGTATAGTGCTCTATCTGTATAAAAAATATATCTTTCTTTGTTTCTTTCTTTGTTTCTTGTTAAGATCTCTATTAGTCATTCTATAAGCACATTGTCTAATCCTTGTTTTTTTATTATTTCTATTTCTAATTCTTCTACTTGTTTAAGCCTAACTAAATCTCCTTTCTCATTTCTTCATTTTTCTATTGTTCTGTTTTCTTTTAGTTAATCTATTGTCACATTGATTCTGTTGTTATTTTTTCTATTATTGATTCTGGAATGGCTTGTGTTGTGGTCTAGTTGAATCCACTTTTCATATCTTTCTATTGTCTGTGTTTGTGTATTTATGCAGTCCTTGCACTTGCTTATTTCTGTTGATGTTTTCCCATTTTCTTTGTACATTAACTAATGTTCAATTAAAATCTCTTTATCTTTTTTCTTAGTTATTTTGCCTAGTTGTTGATTATTCTTTGGCCTATAAATAACCTATTGTTTTTTTCTTTTACCTTCTGACATTTTTGTCTATATGATTTTTAGTACTTATGTATTATAATTGTTCAATTTGTATTGATTATGTACTTCTTTGTTTGTTTGTGTTATTAATATCTTTTTCTTAATTTTGCTAAACCACTTTGACTTTCTTTCTTTACATAACCTTCCTTGAAGAATTTTAAGCTGTCTTCATATAATTAGCTTTTTGTCTCTTATATCTATTAGCTGGTTCAAATATATTAGTCCTTAGCTATTTATTTTGGTACTATTTGCTTTCTATGTTTTCATTTCTATTATATCTTTTATCTTGTTTTCATGTCCATACACCTTCTATAAGCATTCTCTTGCTCTAATGCCTATATCTATATCTTTTGCTTTGGCTATTGTTCGGCATGCTAGATTGTTTTTTTAATGTTTTTTCTCTTCTGATCCTGTTTCTATATTTCATATATCTTCTGTTAAGCCTGCTGCTTGGCAACCTTGAGTTATTCTAAGCCTTGTTATTTTATATATATTAATATAATAATTTAATTTTTAGATTTATTAATAAGAATACTATACATTTAATAAGCAATATAATAATTTATTTAAAGATTTATTTAAAAATCTTTTTTAATAGTTTTAAATAAACTACAAAACAGAAAATATTAAATAAAAAAACTTTAATTAATAATAATTTGGATAATAAACAATCTAGTGATTTAAATACTCTTAATAAAAATAATAAATTAAATAATAAACAATTTAATAATTCAAATATTTTTAATGAAGAAGCTTTAGATAATTAAAATAGTTTAATAATAAAATTTTTCTAATAAAAAAACTAATAATAATTTAATTATTATTTAGAGTTATCTTATCAAACCTATATTAATATAATTTTAAATCATTAAAAACTTATAAACTACAAGAAAGGAAAACTTTATTTATTAATAGAATATATTAAATTAATTATTGAAAAAAATATTCAACAACTGAATGCTAAAAACTGAATTAACTCTATTGATAAAAACTTTAATTTTTTGAGAAAAATAGTAAATAATTATGAACATTACAATAAGCATTAAAAAACTTAAAATATTTAAAAAAATCAAATACATAATATATTTTGAATTTGAAATATATTGTAAATTAGTTTATAAATTAAAATTTTTTTTTATAAATTGTTTTTTTTTTAAAAAAAAAAAAATTTATATTCTTTTTAAAAAATATTTTTTAAAAATTGTTTTTTTACATAATAATTAATTTACTTGCTGTTAGAGATATGACAACCTAGTAAAGTGATTAGGTTATCAATCTAAGTAGTAGGTTAAATATTCAAATCCTATTAATAGCAAAACTTTGAATAATTAGTTATATAATATTCATATTATAGTAACTATTACTAATGATTAGGTTAAAATATCTGTAATAACAGTTGTACTAGTATAACTGGCAGGTTATAGGATATTTGTATAAATATAACATTATATAGAGAAATACAAACTAACAAATTGAGTAGTGCAAATACTAAATAAGTCTTTGTAACTATATAAATCTATTAAAATTAGGTAATAAGAGATTTATTTAAAAAGACTCAAATAGAGAAATAACTAAATCTTTGATAGTATTACTGTAAAAACTAACTTGAAGAAATAAATATTAAGATTATAATACCAAATTATAGTATCTAAATAGACAAAAATCTTCAGTTTGATGAAGGCTCAGAGATATTACCAATTAGATCATCAAAATAAACTAGAGAAAAAAAATATTAGGCTGATCTGATATACCAATAGACTGGTTATAATTCTATACAAGTTATCTGGATTGAAAGTTTAGTAAAAAAAATAAATAAAAAGACAAAGATATACTAAAGTACTAAGATTATATTGTAAAATAGATACTAGGATCTGTGTAAACTCTACAAAGACATAATGGTTTAATGGTTAAACCTTAACTGCAAGTATTGATTTTACTATAGTAATATTTAAATCAATTGTAAAAATAAATACAGAAGACTTTAAAAGATTTAATTTGAAAATAAAAAATAATTCTAAAGTTGAAACAATAATCTGAGCATCTGAAATAATCTAGTAATATTAATACAGATTGCAGATTCAGAAAGTTTAAAGTAGAACATCCAAGCAAAAATATTAGGTATAGCAATTGGTAATGAACCTTTGGACAGACTTCTTAAATAGGTAATATAGAAAAGTTACATATATAGCCAATTGTACACTCTTCTGTAGTGGTTTATAAAATCATATTACCAAAAAAATCATTAATAAAAAGTCAAAAGACCAAAGAGGTCACCTTAATATCAAAAAAAAAAATTTACTTGCTGTTGTTACTTAAAATACAATAAAATAAATTGATTCTTAATTTAGTTTTAAAATTAATTGCCAACTAGAAAAAACTTTTATATTAATGCAGCCAAATTATAAGCTTTTAAAATTTAACACTAATAAATATAGCAAGCACTTTCTAAAGAAAATAATAAGATATTGAGTAAATTTAATTGGATTCGTTAATATTGATATTGTGCAAATTTAATTGAATGGTTATCAATCACGTAATACAGCGAAATTTTTTAGGCGAGTTATTTACATACTATTCGTCGGTCCTGAGTCAACTAAGGTTTTCCTTATTTTGGGGTCGGCTAAAGCGGAGTTAATTCCATATATGATCTACACATTGCATAAATTACATTCTTGATATTCTATATAACCTACTAACACTAACTGCATCAAAAAGGTAACTCCAAACTCGCTCCGCTTTAGCCGACCACCCTTATTTGGGACGTTCCTACCTGTACTGGTGAACAGCCATACTTCCGGAAAATTTCCGCTCAATTTTATGTTCCAATAATTCAGTAATACAATAATTTCTGACATTAATTTGACGCATTAAAAAATTCTGTGCTCGGTTATGCATATTGCCGATCATGATCGACAATTGTGCCGTTAAGAAAATTTTCAAAGCTTGAATGAAAATACCTCAATAACTACTTATCCAAACCCGATAAACTTTTTGTTATTTTAATTCTATGAGTCAACATAATTAAACCAAAAAAATTTTCATCGATTTTAGATAAGTAGTTATTGAGCTATTATCGCTCAAAGTTTGGAAAAACAGCCGTGGTCTTTGATAATCGGCTAAATTTTTTTTTGAACTTTGAGCAATGATATATTGATAATTACTTAAAATCGATGAAATTTTTTTTAATTTAATTCTATGGATCCATAGAATTAGGGTGAAGGAATTTCATTGAGTTAAATAAGAGATATCATCGCTCAAAGTTCAAAAAAAATTTGACCGATTATTAAAGCAAATATCTCAATAATTACTTATCTAAAATCGATGTTTTAATTTATGAGTCAATAGAAATTTATCGATTTGGATAAGTTGTTATTGAAAATTTTCTTAACGGCTAAGGACACTATTGTCGATTATGATCGGCAACATGCATAACCGAGCACAGAATTTTTTAATGCTAATTTGACATATCTGACGTGCGTATAATACCCTCAAATGTAAAAAACATAGCATTTTTCGAGTAGATTTGAAAGTTCATATTTCAAACTTTTTTTAAGTCATGAATTTGATGAGTAATCTATTTCAATAAATTTCAATAATATATCTTTTTATATAAGCAACTCATAATACCCTACCCTCCCTTACCATTTTTATTATAATAAAATGGTATCGGTATTGTAAAATATTTTTTTATATGTGTGAAGGATCAGTCGTGTAACATCAACCAACCCGGAAATCTGAGTTGTAGAAAATTTTTAGTTATCTACTTTTCTTTCGATCCGTATATCCAACGTTAAAAATGAAACAAAAATTTTCAGCTCTTGATGTGAGGGCCATGGTGTCCGATTTAAAAGAAAAGTACTATAGTATTTTATTATTATTATTGATTTATTTATTTTTTTATTTTTTTACAAACATTCAAGATCGATTTTAATTACAGAATTGTTGGACTGAGACTACAAAACGTTTATGACATAAATCCGAAGACTTATTTATTTAAATTTTCAAAGGTAATCAAAAGTATTTATAGAATGCATATTGTTGTTTAGCTGTGATCTTTAATTTTTAACGATTTATCATGTTTTAAATCAAATAAAGCCGGACAGGAAGGAACTCGTGTTAATTGAATCTGGAAGCAGGATTCATACAACACAATTTTCTCGAGATAAATCGATTACTCCTTCACCTTTTTGTATAAAGGTATGTGACCAAAAATAATTGTAATTTATACGCGATAATGATTATTTTTAATAAATACAAAATGTTAATCCGTGAAAAAATGGTTATCGGATGTTCCAAGCCCAGATTCAAATGTTCCGAGTAATAATCCAAGTAATAATATCTTATGTACCATTTTTTTTTTCAGCTACGCAAGCATATTAGGACACGAAGACTAACTGATGTCAGGCAATTGGGTGTTGATAGGATCATTGACTTTGAATTTGCTGGCATTGGTGAAGGCATAACGTACCATATTATAGCAGAGTTTTATGCTTCAGTAAGTTTCTTAAAATATATTTTGTTTAATCCTTTTTATTTTTTTGCGTGTTATTCATTTTATAACGAATATATTTTAGGGAAATATCATCTTTACAGATCATGAATATACAATATTATCATTGCTACGCGTCGTTCAACCTAAAGAAAATGAAAAGATTTCCGTTGGCCAAATATACAATATCAATGCTGTATCTCGTGTAGGCGATCCCGTAACGAGGTTTCGTTTACGAGACGAATTGACTAATCAAACTTCCAAAGATTCGCTAAAAAAAGTGTTAAATGCTAAATTGAGTATGTTTATTACCTTAATCAATTATCATTTTGATCTTTTTTTAATATAAAATCAATTATAGGTTACGGTCAGTCATTGACTGAACATGCCATTCGCCTTGCAAATCTGGATCCAAATATGAAAGTTGGGACAGTTGACAAATCTGAAGGTTATTCACGATTATTAATATTTCATATTCCTGGCAAAATCTCTGGATCTAATAATATTGCGTATACGATTAGATTCATCGCATTTAAGTTCTTTAGAAGCGGGTTTCGCTGAAGTAGATCGTATAATAGAAGATGCTGCTAGGACCAGGCAAAAGGCAATAATCGCGTTAAATAATCATTATTTATGCAAAGACTATATTTTTGGCCAAACATTTATTTGTATTAAACTCTTATAGGGGTATATAATTATGCTAAAACATTCACAAAATAATGAAGGTGATGTTGAAGATGATGTAACAACGTATGCTATTATAGTGTTGTGCTATTCGTTCAATTTTCTGTAAATTGAAATTTTTAATGTTTTAAACTGTTTATTCTTAGTTATGATGAGTTTCATCCTTTTCTTTTCGAACAACATAAATCGAAACCCTACAAAGAATTTGATTCATTTGATTTGGCCGTCGATGAGTATCATTCATCTATGGAAAGTCAAAAATTATTGTTAAAGCAGAGAAGCCAAGAGAAAGCTGCATTGAAAAAGTTGGAAGCCATTAAAAAAGAGCAATATTCCAGAGTGGAAAATTTACAAAGTACACAAGAGATTAACATGCGTAAAGCTAGATTGATCGAGTCTAATATTGATATAGTAGATCAGGCTATTGTAGTAATAAGAAATGCTATTGCTAGTTCAATGGATTGGAAAGACCTTGAAAACTTAGTTATTGAAGAAAAAAAAAAAGGAAATCCAATAGCTGCTGTAATTGCGGGATTAAAGCTGGAAATAAATCAGATTACATTGTTATTAAAGTATATAAAATTTTTATTAACTTATGGAATTATAAATAACTTCTCTAAATGGCCCATTAAGGCTGGATACAAAAAATGCATCCACTTATTTATTATAAGTAATTTTATAAATGCCACTGTGTTAGGATTGATATATAGGGTGCATTTAGAGAGATTCTTTACATTATCAATTCTATTGTACAGTTGACTGATTTTTTTTTTTTATGATGCTATATAGGGAACCAGAAGAAATTGATGAAACTTTTTACGATTCTTCAGATGAAGAATCTGAAAAAGAACGAGACCACTTGCAAGAGACAGTACAAGATAAAGTTGATGTTGATATATATTTATCTGCATATGCTAATGCCAGGAAATTCTATGATGTAAAAAAACAGTCCATGATCAAACAAGCAAAAACTTTAGCTGTTGCTGATAAAGTTTGTATTAAAACAACACACTAACAATGATGCATTCTAAATTTATTCAAATAATAGATCTCATTTTGCATATTTTTATTTTCACGTAGGCATTTAAAAGCGCCGAACAAAAAATCAAACAAGACCTTAAAGAAACAAAAACAACTGCATCCATAAATAAGATTCGCAAACCTTTTTGGTTTGAAAAATTTTTATGGTTTGTAACATCCGAAAATTATCTTGTCATCGCCGGGCGTGACATGCAGCAAAATGAATTGTTGGTTAAACGATATCTTCGGAAAGGTAAATTTTATGCAGTGCCTATATTTCTTTTCGCAAATCAAGTAATAAATTCCCATTTAGTGAAAATAACATACACTTTTAATTCGAAAGGCGATTTGTACGTCCACGCCGATTTGCACGGTGCTGCTTCAGTTGTTATTAAGAATCCTAATGACGGTCAGGCAGTGCCTCCGAGCACGCTTTTTCAAGCTGGAATTATGTCTGTCTGCCAAAGTAAAGCTTGGGAAGCGAAGATAGTTACTAGCGCGTATTGGGTCCACGCGGATCAAGTAGGCTTCTGTACACTGTAGAATTTGTAACGTTTAATTAGTATTAAGCTACTGTATTTTCCGAAATGATCCATATTATCAACATAAATATATCATACATGATTAGGTATCTAAAACCGCCCCGACTGGGGAATACCTTACAACTGGTTCTTTTATGATTCGTGGTAAAAAGAATTTTCTGCCACCTGTACAATTGGTATATGGTCTTGGATTATTTTTCAAAATGGACGAACAAAGTATTGCAAATCATTTGCATGAACGGCGTCCATTAAGGGCAGAAGAAGAGTCAATTGAAATAGAAAAATCGGTGAATGAAGTATATTATAATACATTACTTAATAAGACTTACTCTCTTTTGAACTAATAATTATATATTTGCTATTAAACTATTATAGGACAATAATATGAAAGAGCTTTACCCTAATGATAATAGTATTGATAGTGAATCAGAAGACGTAGTTGGTATGATTTAACTGAATACAAAGCCCATATCATTGTGTTATTACATGTTTATATACAGATGTATTCCCGTTCATTAGAAACAATCAAAACCGAAGGTATTGAAGAGACAAAGTTGAATGAAAGTGAAGATGAGAATTATTATAATGAGGAAGAAACGCAAGAACACGCATTAAATCAACAATTAGATTTAAGTGAAAATTTACAGAGTTCTATGAAGCTCGATATTCCAGCTTGGGATAAGTATAATCTAGATGAGTATGGAGAAGATAAAGATGCTGAGGAGGATATTAATCAAGGAAACAGTGATAAATCGGTAATAATAAGTTAGTAATAAAATATGCGATTTAGATGATTTAAATAATTTAATAATGCATCTCTCGACATACAGAAAAAAAAATACATATCTACGAAAGAAAGGAAAATGCTAAAAAAGCAAAAGCAAACTGCTTCTGGAGATAAAGGTTCGAAAACTCTTGTACCATCAGCCTCTGATTCGCCCGGAGATTTAGTATCGCAAAAAGAATCATATGTTTCTGGAAAAGGAAAGGTAATTAGTTTCCTTGAATTTTGCGAAACTAGTGATATTATTAATTACTTAATTTTAATAATTCTAATAGCAAACAAAACCAGTACAAACCCCTCGTGGCAAAAAAGGAAAATTGAAAAAATTGAAGGACAAATATGCTGATCAAGATGAAGATGAAAGATCCTTACGCATGGAGTTGCTTGGTGTAAGAATATTTACATATTGCAGTGGTGTGCATAAACTACCTTTTCTTTTTAAATGTTATTAATAAAATTTTTTATAGTCAAGCAAAACACCCCAAGTCAAAGGCAAGAAAGGGAAAAAGGAAACGCAAAATCAAAAAATTTCTAAACAAACTACAAGTAATTTGAAAGAGGATTCAATTGACCTGAACAAATCTCAAAATGATGCACAAGAAGATCCAGCATCTCAAAATCAGGAAGTGGAACTCGAAGAATTTGATGAAGATTTGGTAAAAATATATATTCAATATTTGCGCAAGTGTAATTCAATCAAATGCATTACTTATTTCATTATAAAATCAAAAAAGGCTTCAGGAATTAAAAATGAAGAAGCCGAAGAGATTCGTCAACTTTTAAAGGAAGAAAATATAACACTTTTGGAAGCTGATGCAATGGTGAATATATATTTTGAACGGTCGCATCACTCTTTTGCTAGATATCAAATGGTTTTTTCTCATTGTCATTTAGGAGAATTTGACTGTCCTTGATACTTTGACTGGAATTCCGTTGCCGGATGATAACCTACTATTTGCTGTCCCAGTATGTGCACCTTATACAGCTTTGCAGAAATTCAAGTACAAAGTTAAATTGACACCAGGATCGATGAAAAAAGGAAAAGGTTTGCTATTATTTTATTAATTATTAATGTTTATTTTAAAATTTTAAAATACACTAATGTTATCATAATTTAAATGTTTATAACTTAAATAAGCTTGCAAAACTGCTACGACATTTTTCCTAAGTGATCCGGCTATGACACCACGCGAAAAAGAACTAGTCAAGAGTATTCCTGATATGGAAATGATATCAGTGATGTTGGGTAAAAGTAAAGTATCTGCTCCAAATATTGAACAATCTAAAAAAGCAGCGAAAAGACGAAAAGCAACAAATAAGGAGGTTTAAAAAAATTACTAGGAAGTAATTAATATGCTTAATCACGTTTTCAAAAATTGAATGTGATTGCATGATTACTGTGTATAATTTAAAATACGTTGAACTAGCATTCATGGTTTAAAAAGTAATTAAATTAGTAGTAAATTCATGTACTTAAATTTTTTTTTCGGTTGATGTTATTCAGTTATATTAATTTGCTAATTGACTAGTTGGTTAAAATTAGTGATGCTGGTAAAATTAATTTCTAGAGACGTGCCTCTTGTGCGAAATGTTAATGTCATAATAAAATTATTTATATTATCTCGCGAGAATCAATTGAATGACATCAGCATTTCGCGCGAGAGGCACATCTCTATTAATTTCACCAATTTCACAAATAGTGATGAAATTATTTCACCACTCTGGTTTAATTTCACCAGCACCTTTAATTGATTTGAAAAAAATGCAACCTTTTATTTGATATTATAGTATTATGATTTAATATATGTGCGTATCGAACTTGAACATGTTCGTGAACCTTTGAACAAACACGATCTGACCCAAACATATCTGAAGTTCCAACTTGAGTTAAACATGTTTTCGAAAAATAGTTTCATTTGGCTTGATAATATTAATTTAGATTATAAAGAAATTATACACAATATACATATATATGAATTAATTACAGTATACAGTAGCATATCGGGCTTTCGGATTTACTTATTTCTGCAAGTGATACAAGCCAAAAAAGGAACTGATTGTTATTTCGCTAAAATACGTAATATTTGACCAGCGTTAGGGCTAGGGCTAAAGGTTGGTATTAGAAATGTGATTTTCTAGGCAAAATTTTGAGTTACCAGCGATGTTTTGAAAAATCCTTCGAACTCACGTTACACGAATATTGCACCTGATCTTGCGATCTACACAGAAAATTTCCTTTTTGAGCTTGCATCACTTGCAGAAATAAGTATGCGGGCTTTCGTACCTCCTGGTGAACCAGAAGGTTCGAGGTAGGAATGTCCCGAGTGCCCCGATCTGTAGATCGTTACACAATTAATCAAAGATTTTTTTTATACATTTTACAATCCTTTTTTTGGAAGCTCGGGTGGCTTAACTCTTTTGTGAACCCGCAAAGCGTATTAAGTAAAACTTGAAGTTTTGTGCTATACTATAAGAATATTGGCTAAATTATTCTAAATCATTCGACTCTCATATTAAATTTGCTCAGTAAAACAATGACCAACTCTAAGCATTGCATGAATTGTGAAACCACTGGATTAACTGTATTTTACTCTTTAAAGAACAAAAAATATAAGAAAATAGAAAATAATAATTTAACTAAAGAAAAGTGAATGAAAAGTAATAAGTTATATTATAATTGTTATATGAATTTTGTAGAAAATCTATTACAAAGATTATGAAAAGAAATTAAACAAATAAGAATCTCAAGTAAAAAAGTTGAAATTACAGTTAGAGAAAAAGTAGACATTACATATAAAAATATAAAAATTACAATAAAAGATATGAAAAAGGCAAGTATGATTGATCTTATTAAAATTATTGAAACTATGACAAGAACTTTTTATAAAAGAAAGCATATAAAGAAGAAAGATTTTATTTATTTATATAAAGAATTACAAGAAGTATTTCAAATAAATAAGTGTTTGAAAAAAATTTTCTTAATCAACTTTATTTAATAGCTAAGCCACTTAAGCATAATGAGAAAATCATGGATTGTATGAAAAAATTAATCATTTATATTTGTTATTTTCTTGCATTATTAAATAATTCAAAAATTAGTTCTTTTAAATTAGAGGTATGACGACTTAGTGAAGTAGATAAGTTGTCAACCTCCCAAGTGGTAGGTTGTGAGTTCAAAACCCACCGACGGCGAAAATTTGAATAATCACCTATGTAATACATAGACGGTATTATGGCGACAGCATTTTGTCGATCAGTTGGGATAGAATTCCTGTAACTATGGTCGCACCAGCATGACTGGCAGGTCACAGGGCATCTGTGTAACCTTGGTTACACAGAGGAATGCA
>CAJVQA010010192.1:0-11551 GCA_910591915.1 Cetraspora pellucida | reverse complement strand
TCAAGTGTTGGAAGTAAGTGCTTTAGTCTAATTATAAGTTTTAAAGGTACACCTAAGCTGATGTCTTAAAATTTAGACATATATACAAATATAATAAAGCATCTTTTTCTGCACTACATATATCTTTCACAAAGTACACTTAAGGAAGCCATAAAGGACTACCTGAACAAAGTATATCCAGATTACATGTCTGAAATAAGTGCAAATGATTTTACAAATCACTTCTATAGTGAATAGTATAGTGCTGTACATTGAATATTATCATTTTTGTTATTATTAATTTATATGTTTTTATTTATTTATTATTTATTTGTTTTTTTGTATTTATTATCACTTGTAATCATTTAAATTTTTTTAATGAGTTAATTAACTTTTTTGTCTTATTTCATTTACTAGTTATTACAAAAAATGAAAAATCACTATGGTGTGGCACTACAAAACATTTGAAATTCCATTTGGAAGGTTTTTAAATACAAAAAGCTCCTTTCTCTAAAAAGCAATGCTGCTGCAGCAAAAATTATGAAGTAGAAACAAAGTGATCAGATTGCTACTTGTTTTCACTCCCTATTTCAGCAAAATGATGATGGTGTGTATTGGATGGTGGTTATTACAAGAACTGCTTTCTCTATAATTACAATACCTGATTTATCAAATGAATAATGTGCATTTGTGTTAGCTGTGTGTGATATATTGTTGAATTCATTATCGCATAAGATTGTATATACAGTAAATAGTATGAAATGCCATATGGCAAAGTATTTAGTAAGTATTTAATTATATATTGCTTTATATTGCTTTATATTGATTCAATATTAATAAGTTTGCATTGGGTTTTGCATTGTAGGATGATTTCAATGAAGGAGGCCTCTCCTATGAATCTGCTGAAGCATTAATGAACAATGAGTTAAAGAAAAACAGCAAAAAATCATGACCAATCACTCCAAGTTATAACTCTGAATCTGAGCAAACATTGCAAGCATCATGATTCAATTTGATGCAACTTTCACAAAAAGAGTTGAATGAATTGTTTACACCCTATTGAAAGCAGTGTTTTTATTTTTTGTCTTTGCATTATATGTTGCTAATCTTTAATATATGTAATATTGATATTATAAAAAATTAAATGTATATAATAAATTGCTTTTAATAAATTGCTTTTAATAAATTTAATAGTTTATTTTAAAAGTTATATGACTTGTACACTTATTTTTTTATAGTATTATATTTTTGGGATATATATTGCTAATGAAAGTGGTTATTTGCCAAAATAGGATATATATCGATTATATTCATAAATGATCATTATCATTTAAAGATTAACCTGATATATATTGATTATTATCATAATCAATGATAATCAGCAAGAAGAATTTAATCAATATATATTTATGTGATTAGTAATCGAATATATCACTATATAAATTTTGCTGATATAGGAATAAAAATCAAAAAAGAACAGCAATAGTCATGTTTGTAACAGAAAAAGACATAATTATAGCTCAAACAAAACCAATTTGGTATAATAACTTCAGAATTTATTGGGTTAACAAAGAGAAAAAAAAGATATAAGAAAAAGAAAGTCTTAATGTAAATAAAGAAAGAAGTCAAAACAGATTTAGCCAAACCTCAGATGTAAAAGAGAATACATATAGCAGAGAAAAACAAAGAAACAAGGCTCACTGGAACAAGAATAGGAATAAGAATAGTACAAATTGTAAAGATATTATGTTAAAAGAAAGAAGCAAACCACAAAATCGATACAGAAGAAATCAAGCAAAAGACACAAATATAAGAAAAGAAAAGAAAAACAATCTTGAAAAAGGAACAGAAGAATTCGAAGTATAGAGACAAGATAAAGAGTTACATATAGAGAACATCTTAGAGTGAATATAGAAGAGACCAGAAAGACTAAAAAAAACAAGAAACAAAGCTAGGGAGGACCTAGCTAATTGCTTCTAAGGGCATCTCAGTTGAACTTACAAATATGAATGAGGAGATTAAAAACTTTCTGTACAGTAAAAGAAGAACTTTTAAAGAAAAAATAAAGATAAATCTTCTAATTCAAAAGAAGGAAAAGAAAAGAAAGAAAAAGAGAAGGAAGAAAGCACAGAGACAAGATACAAAAGTTTAAAAGAAAAATAGAAAAAAGAAAGAAAAGAAATAAAAATTGCATGTCACAATATTAATGGACTTAAAACCAGAGGTTGGAAATTAGAAAATCTGCTAGACTGGGCAAAAGAGGAAAAAGTAGCAATTCTGGGCATAACAAAAACAAACATTATTGAAAAAGAAGAAAAAATTTTGTTACACAATCTTAATACAAGATTCAAAAGTTACTGAGCAAGTGCAGTAATAGACAAGAAGAAAGGATCAGATATTGGGATCTTAATAGATGAAACTTGGGAAAAACATGTTGGAGCAGTGAAAAGATTTAATGAATACATAATAGAAGTAAGGCTATACTTCAAACAATTAATACTGATAGTAGTGGGTATATATATTCTGCCAAACAACAAAATGATGATTAAAAAGATACAGCAAAAAATTGTAGAAATAGTAACAAACAGGAAAAAGAATACAGAAGTAGTTATACTAGAAGACTTCAATTATACAGTTAATAATATATTAGATAGACTAAATCTACAAACATTGAGTATAAAAGACTATCAATCTTTAACTGGCTTAAAAGACAAGAGTTTATAGACTCTTTTAGAAGTCTGCATCCAATAGAGAGAGCATATATGTGGTCAAGTCAAGAAGTTGCAACAAGAATCAACTATATCTGGTTATCAGAAATACTCACAGCTGGCCTACAATAAGCCAATATAGAAGAGACAGAAAACATAACAGATAGTAATCACAGGATAATAACAATGAACATATAGGTAGAGCATATAGTCATGAACCGTAGTTATGCAGAAATCAAACATAAAGATCAAATAAGAACAATATACTTATATGAGAAAGCAAAACAAGAGGATTGAGAAGAATATGCTAAAGAGCTTCAAGTACAACTAGAGTAAAAAAAAGTACTGAAGCAACTAGAAGGGAATATGATGAACAGTATACATAGGACAGACATACTGAACTATATGTGGAATGCAATAGAAAAAGCTATAATAGAAGCAGCAAATCAACAAATACCAAAAAAGAAGATATTTAATACAAAGGCAAATAGAAGATATCAGCACAGAAAGTCACAACATTGCAGACATACAATTGAACTACAACATATAATAAAAAAGACAAAAACAAGAAGAAACCAAATAATGAAAAATGAAGAAAGAGAAGAAATAAATAATAGATTTAAAGACATTAGCAAAAAAATAAGAATAGTATTGTTAAAACTATACAAACAATAGTCAGAAGCTTGGTTAGAGAACATAAAAGGTTGGCAAAGAATTGTAAAAGACAAAAGAAAAGAGAATTAAGAACAAGTGCAAAGGAAACAAATAGAAAATATAAACAGAAGATGTGAGATGATTAAAACTAATCAAGGACAAATGATTGCTAGTCTATTGAACAAGCCATACAAAAAGATAATTTTTGACAAATTCATAGTTCAGAATGAAGAAAAAGTTAGTTTAATATCAGAGACCAAGGCTGTTATTAATGGTTTGATAATGCATTTTGAGAACTAATTCAGAAAATAAAGAACCAAGCTAGAAAAAATGTCAGCAAAATGAAAAGAAATATACAGTCCAAGAGATTGAATCTAAGAATCTTAGTATGAAAAGTTAGAAGGAAAAATAGAAGAAGAGAAGTGAAAAGATATCATAAGAGAACTTAAAACCAATACAGCCTCTGGAATTTTAGGCATAAGCTATATTCTAATTAAGCAGACAAAAAAAAAATCACAAAAGATATTCAGAACTTTTGCAAACCTGGTTTTAGAAACAGATGAAATGTCAAAGAAGTAAAAAATAGCACAAGTCTATCTGATTTCTAAAGATGCAGACTGAGAATATAATCTGAACAACATCAGACCAATAGCATTAATTGAGACCTTTAGAAAGTTAGTTACAAAGGTGGTAACAAGAAGGTTGGCCAAGATACTTATGAAGAAACAAATACTCAAAGGTTCAAATTATGCAGGTTTGCCTGGCAACTCAACAGAACAACCAATATACATACTAAATATGATAATGGAAAAAACACAAGAGAAAAATAAAGAAACATAGATACTTTTGCAAGATATAAAAAAGGCATTTGACTCAGTTTCACTGAAAAGCCTAAGGTGGGCTCTCGAAAGAGTCAAAATACTACAAAAAACAATAAGATACATTATCAACCTCTTTTGTAAATGACAACTGAAAGTAATTATAGCTTATGGTCTAATAAAAGAAATAATAGCAGAAGATGATATAAACCCAGAAGAGGTAATCTCTCTACTAATATGGTGGCTTTTTTATGTTCTGCTATTGAAAAGAATTCAAGAAGATGAATCATTAGGTTATACCATAAAACAAGAAACATCAAGCAATATAAACATTAATTGTATTACAAAGTACAGACAAGCAGCAATTGTTTATACAAATGATACTACATAAATCGCAAATACCAAAGACCAAATACTAAGAATTCTTAAAATTGCAGAAGAGTTTTTTAAAGCAAATAATATTGAAATAAATAAAGCAAAGTCAAAGCTCATAGTAATGAATTCTAGACTGAGAAAGGAAGATAAAGAAATTACATTTGGACAGAGTAAAATAATTGTAAAAACAAAAAACAAATTTGTAAGATTATTAGAGATCTGGCTAAACAGCAGAATGAGAGAATCGCTAGTCTGCAAAAAAGCAAAAGAAATAGTTAGTCAAACAGTCAAAGATCTCAGATATAAAAAAATAACAATAAGCCAAATTACATATATAAACAATACAGTAATAATTCCAAAATTAGAATACCTTTTGCAGTTAACAAAGATGTTAGAAAAGATGATTGACAGGATTTACCAACTGATAATATGTTTGGCCAAACATAAATACAACATGATGAAAACTACAAACAACTGCATAATTGAGTACAAAGATTTGAAAAACTGCAAATCATTAAGTCAGAAAATAGCAACAAAGCAAATAAGTAGTTTATTCATAAGACTTAATAGGAAAGACCATTTGGGTGATCTAACAAAGCTTAGAATAGTACAAGGATGCCAGAAAACTAACCTAGTAAAAGACATTTGGGAGTCTAAAGCAAGGCCAAAAGAAGCAAAATATTGGAAACACAATTTGGCTTGTCGAACAATAATCAAAACAAAAGAAATAGGAATAAACATCAGAACAGAAAGCTATTTGTGAAAAGTTTATGGTCATGGAATAAGAATAAGAGACTTAGTTAAAACCAAATCTTAAACAGCAAGTAGCAGTACAATAAATGAATAGGGTCTACTGTACTTGAACCAGCTTATAGATATGAAAGATAAAAGCTTAATCACATAGAAACAACTTAAAAGTTTTTTAGGATTGTCATGTAAAGAGAAAAAAGCTAAATGGTTTAATGAAATAGAAGAAAAGATGTTAATAATACAAACAAGCAGAGAAATACATAATCAATACAAGATCAACAACTACAATACTCAGATGCTAGTAATTAATTAGACAAAGATATTTGAAGACAGAAGAAAGAAAAAGTAGATTATACATAGGTCAAAACATGAACAACAACTTAGCAAAATATTAAAAAAGAAAAAGAAAAAGATTTTAGTTAAACATTGGCTTTTGCAAAAGATAAAAAAAAAAACATACACAGAGACAAGCAAATGCAAAGAGTGTGAAAATAAAACAGAACAATCAACAAAAAATTGTAAAAAGTAGATAAGATGGAACAATAGTATAAAAGCAGCCCCCAAAATACTAGTAAAAAAAGGCAGTAACAAAATTAATGCAACATTAGAACAGATACTAGTAAACAGAGCAATGAAGAAATAGAAAAAAGAGAAAAGAAGTCTAATTAAACTAAAACAAATAGAAGAATATAAGATAGAATTAATCAAAAAGCAAGAATTTAATAATGAAATCACAACATATTTAATAGAAGTTCTAGCAAAAAACAAAATAAGAAACAAAGACAAGTATATCTTTTATACAGATGGAGTATTATATAAAGAAAAAAAGAGAAAATAGTACAGAAAAGATAGGCATTGGCTGGGTACAGATCAGTAATAAAGGAAACTGGCTAGAAAAAAAAATGGCATTAGAACTTGAAGGCTAGCCTTCAACAACAACAGCAGAATTTGCAGCAATATGAGTAGTTATCTTAATCGTTTCAGAAGGGAAGAATATAGAAGTATATACAGATAGTCTGACAGTACTAAGGAACATTAATAGAGCAATTCGAGAGTTAGAGGATAACAAAGTTCTTAAAAAGAAAAATGCAATGTGAATAATAAATATTGTGGACTTAATCAAAAGCAAAAATAACAGAATTGAACTAATTAAAGTTAAAAGTTACAGCAATAATAAGTGAAATGACAGAGCAGATGTACTTGCAAAGAAAGAAGCAATATATAAAATGGCAATACCTATAGAAAAGATCAAGTATAATAGAATAGAGTATTATTTAGAATGGGAAAACAAAAAAGTTGATATACCAACAAGACTTCTTTGCAAAATAATTGCAAATATCAGAGTTGGAGCCAGTTGAAGAGAAACAAACCTGATTTGAGCATTAGAACCAGAAACAGAAAGTACTCAATATAATTGGTCAAGTTTTTGAAAAGAGATGAACAGAACAAAAGGCATACACTACACAACAAGAAAACTTAGCACAAGAAGAGCAACAGCAATCAAATATATAATAAATGATTTGCCAACACTGAAAGAACTAAACAGAAGAAGATCAGAAATATATATGACAACAGATTGCCAAGTATGTCAAACAGGTAAAAAGGAAACCTAAACATATTTGACAAGCTGCAGTAAACAAAGAAGCCTGTGGAAAAGAATTCAAAAGGTAGCAATAGCAACAGCATGGAATAGTTTTAAAGAAAATAAAAAAATTAGAATTCCATCTCGAGTGCTATATGAAGCAATATTCAGAAAAACAGAAGCAAAAGAAATTATTAATAGAAGAGTACTGATTAAAGGGCTAATTATAAAAGAGATGAAAAAAAGGATCAGTCAAATTCTCAATAAACAGGTAATGCAGAGATGCATAGAAATAATAACAAGAACAGTATGAAATACATTCTATGACCAAGTATGAAGAGTTCGGTATAAAAAAGTGCAAGAATAGGAAAAGAAGATGAACATAATAAGCAAAACAAAAAAAAGTGCTCGAATTAAAAGAAAATCAAGAAAAATAACAAAAAGAGATGAGTTAATAAAGGAAGAAGAAAAGGAAAAGAAGAAAGAAAAAATGAATCAAATGAAGAAGAAAGCTTAAAAGCAATTGATATGCTTGTTACAGAAGGGAAAAGACCCTTCTGATATAGCTTTAAGTAGTTAAACAAGCAGTCTATCTCTGACTGAGATAGTGTAGCAGGTTGCACTTAGGTACCAATAGGGTGACTGAGTGATGCTAAAATTAGATATTGGAGAATTCTATGTAATTATAAATATATATAGTTTTAAAAATTTTTATAAAATACTAGTATAACTACTTAAGGTTAAAATATATATATATATATATATATATATATATTATAATTAAAGTCATCATCTTGAGGATGTAACATTTTTATTTAAGTATATTAGAACATAATATGTTGTTATAGAATGATTTATTATTATTTTATTATTATTATTAGTTATTATTATTTTATTATTATTATTTAGTATTAGTTATTCTATTATTGTATTATTATTATATTACTAGTAGTTGCTAGAACTTTCTGTTGATTGGTAATTGCTTAGTCGCTTAGTCACTTAGCTGCTTAGTTGCTTAGTCACTTAGTAATTAGTTGCTTAGTAATCATTAGTCATTAGTTGCTAGAACCTTCCAGTTGCTTAGTAATCACTTAGTTACTTAATTACTTAGTCACTTAGTCTCCTAATTGCTTAGCCACTTAGCTCACAGATATATAAACCCTGCTAAATTCCCCAAGTGCAAAAAAAAAAAGCAACAGACACTTCTCTTCCTTTTAATATTGTAAACATATCTTGGGATTCTTTAGAAACAGAAACCTAAAGATAGCTCTTCTTGTTTTTATTTTAATAAACAGCTTTTGACTATAAACTGTATTAATATTTTACTTCTAGAGTAATTCCTACAGGCAAGGTTTATCTTCTCTTAGTAAAATAAAGTAAAGTTATTAATATTGCATTACTTTTCTCAGACTGCCTCAAAGAAGAGTATAGTTTTTTGACAATGTCTAACAGAAGTTATACTTTTCTCTTGAACATTGCATATACTTGTAAGAGATTCTCTGTACTGTGTCATCATTATAGTGTGAAAATTAAGAAGGCTTTCATCTATAACAATGTTACCAGAAGCTCATCTTACAATAAAGGTTACAACTAACCATATATGCATTTTTGGTATCTAATTTAAGTAGTCCACTTACACATTGCTATATAAGTTTTACACTAGTTATTATACCTGCAAGCCAACTAAAGGTCTTGCTTATTTAAACCCTTTGCATATGCAATTCTCTTCGTATCATAAGAACATCTCAAGACTATGCCTATTCAAGTTCCTGATGCTGATTGTTACCTTTAGGACTACTTTATCCTTAATAGAAAACTTACTAAAGCATTTATATTCCACATATATAGATCTAGTTTTATACAATATACTATAGTTACCTAATACTTGCAGTCTTAAGGTTACTTGTTTAACCACTATATTACATTATTTCTACCCTTATAAAGTTCACTAGAACTCTAGTACCTATCTTCTTGGCATCTTCTTTATTATCTCCTACTAGCTACAACTCAAAACTGACAGTCTCATTTCAAACTACCAATCCAGATGGCCCAGTATGATATACTTCTGTATCTTTTTCCTCTGACAAATCTGGCAGCCTGATTGGTTATATGCTTTTCTACACATATTTAATATTCAGTTTTAATTTTTAGTTTTTATAAAGATGTTTTGTAGGCTTCAACTAGTCTGATGGTACTGTCAAAAGTTCATGCTATCTCTTTATTTAGGAATTTCTAAGTGGGTTTCTGTCATCTCAGTTCCTTAGTCTTCTATGCTCAGTGGTTTTATTATAGAAGTTTTATGCAATATTAGTTATATATTCCTCTATATATATGTAATATTACATTTTACATAAATGCTCTAAGCTTTTAATATTAGTAGAACCCAACTTAGTATATCTGGATTATAGTTGCATAAAACCAACTGCTTAACAAAAGACAGTTACCAAATTTTATTATAGATAAAATTTGAACTTTAGACCTGCTATTTGGAGAATGACAACTCAACCATTATACTAGGATCACCATCCTCTTATATAAAATATTTATAATAAATCTATTACAATAATTTTATTAAAAAAAATTTTATAATTTTTTATAAATTTATTAATAATATATAAAAAAATATATAATTATTTAATTGCAAATTTGATTGACTTACACTTATCTCAAACTCAAACTTTAAAAACATCTGTATCAGTTTTAGCTTATATGAATAATATTCTCTGGATTGCAAAGTCCAAAGAGGAGCTTAATCTAATAACTAAAACTGCCACATCCTTTTATCAAATGGCCAATATTTAGATTAATCCAACAAAGTCTATTCTAGCTACAAACTCCTCTACCACTTCTATGTAGTTCTCTGGATCTTTAATTTATTCTATTCTTAAAAATCAACCTTTCAAGTTTCTGGAATGTTGGTTTACACTTAATAATAAACAATCTCAAGCTATTAAATTAATAAAAAAAGAGGCTTATAATCTTATCAATATTACCAGCACAAAGAAAATTACTAACAAACAAATTGCTTACATTATTAATACAATAATTATTCTAACTTTAGAATATCGATTATATAATACTATTCTTCCTTATATTACATGTAATTAAATCTTATCCAAATACCTTACTGTAGTAAAACACAAGTCTCATTTTTCCAGATCTATACCAAATAGCACAATGCTTAACTTACATTTATATAATATTTATAATATATAAGATATTTAACTCTAGCATTACATCTCTAACTATCTTTAATGAATTAACAACCCTGATCTTTTTGACATTTCAACTCAAATTAAACTTCAACAACTACAAAATAACTCATGGTCTCCTATTAATATTTTATATCATTCCAAACCAATTATTGATGGTCCTAACAGACATTTATTAAACTTAAAATTATTCAACTTTTTATCCATCTTGGCTTAGTAATCTCAGCTAATCCTAATATTATATAGCCCTATACAATTAGTAATGAAGGCCAGTTACTAGAATCAATCTTATCTTAGCACCCTAAATACCTAATCTTCAAAAAGCAACTTAGATAATCTAATATTATGTATCTTGAACAACACTGCACAACTGACAACAGTAACTTATTAGATTGGAAACATCTTTCACCTAGACTTTTATTCTTGTCTAAAGAAAAAAAACCTCTTTGGTTTTTCTATCTAGAAGACACAATTCTAGCACACTCTTACTATCGAAATATATTACTACATTACCAATTATCTAGTCATAACCCTTATGCTTATTATACTATTAACATATCTAAAAAACTTAAAAAATCTAAACTCTGATTACTTTTATATTACAATAAAGAAATTATTATTAGAAAAATATGAAAATACTTTCTTTCATCTAACCATTACTCCATCACTCACTGGACTTCTAATATAGATTTAAACTACTCAAAATTCTATCTTTTATCACCTGCTAAATACAAATGATGTACAGAATGCCACCTCAATTCTTACAGAATTAACCAAACTTGTACTGTTGAAGTTTTAGCAGTTATCTCAATATAATTTCTTGGCAGAACTAATTCGAAACACCAACTCAATCTCAATGCAAATTACTTGAACCTTATCTGCTTTACAGCTGTTAAGCATCTAACCTATATTCTTCTTCTACCTATAATTCCTATTTCTAACTCAATTGCTTTAGAAATTTTTATTCCAAGTGAAACTACTAACAAACTTATATCTATCTCTCAACTTAACCACTCTTATCAACAACTATCCTTTTATACAGATGGCTCAGTAATTAACATCAGTACTGATCAATGCACAATAGGTATTAGTTGGATCCAAGTTGATAATAATAATCAAACTATTAACTTCTTTTTTGCTAAAATATAATTCTGGCCCTCATTATACAAAGCTGAGCTTTTTTTAATTATTACTGCAATTTTAACAGCTCCACATAATTCAGTAGTCAATATCTTTACTGACTCTCAATCAGTAATTTCCAAATTTAACAACCTTTAACTTTACTCAAATCACTCTAATAAGCTATTTAAATTCAATTTATAGCCTATTTGGCATACTCTTTTCAATATTATCAAATCATACAAATTACAAATTATCTTCCACAAAGTGCAAGCTCATTTAGATAATAATCTTAATAAGCAAGCAGACTCTCTTGCCAAACAACATCCATCATCACTACTTCTTTCATTTAAT
>CAJVQA010010191.1:0-11552 GCA_910591915.1 Cetraspora pellucida | reverse complement strand
TTAAATAGGCAACCAAAAGTTGCATGCATGACTAGCTATACTCTCATCTCTGTAAAAATAGTTGTAATAGCTAACCTGATAAAAGTCAATAAAGTATTGCCACAAGTATGGCCTTAGCAAAAAAAAAAAAATATATATATATATATAATCAAATTTATTATATACTAGAAAAATGATGATTATTCAAAGTCTAAAGGATTTTTGTTTTATGTTACATCTGGCTAGCCAATAAATATTGGTCATTGATTGTTTTGATTTTTATATTACACTTGATTTAGCTAATCAAAATCCATTATTTGTGCATATACAAACAGATATCAGGTGACCTATGTCTTAACAATAATGTCTTTTAGACAATAAGTATAATATTAATTTTATAATATAAAAAAATTATTTTTAAAAAAATTACAAAAAAAATTGTTCATATTAGCTTATTTACCAATTAATTGTTTTTTAATTAATTTTGTTTTTCTTTATTTTTCTAAATTTTTTTTTAAATCTGAATTGATATTTTTTTTATTAATTAATTATAATAATAATTTTAATTTTAATTTTTTAAAATTTTGTTGTTATATTTAGTTGTATTTTAATATCAAATTTATTAAATAACTCTTCTATTTATTACTGATAAGTTAAAATAAAATATATTTATATTTTAACAAATTTATATAGTTGTAAAAACATATATTTAAGTTTTTATCTATACTAAAATTTTTAATTTATATCAAAATTTTGGATTTTATATAAACATTTTATATAGTTCAAAATTTTTTAAATTTTGATTATAATTTTTTTGAAATTGTTTTAAATATGTTTTTTTTATTAAAAATTCTAATTATAAATTTTTAAAAATTATATAAATTAAAGCATATACAAGAGATTATTACTATTTACACAAAACAAAAAATTAAAAATTATAGATAAAAATAAAAATTCAAATTAATTTATCTATGACTTAAATCTACTAAAGTGATCAAAACTTATCTAGATTTAAATATTTAGTATATAATTTGATGATATGCTGTATTTGATCTATAAAATAGACCAAATATTAATTTTGTAAATTGTTTAGCTAATAAAAATACATATATTCAAGCAGATATGTAATTAATTAAAAGTTACAAAGATATAAGTAAGTATAATTTTTTCAAAAGTATATATGTTTGGTAGTTATATTAAAAATTAGTTAATGAATTAGAATTAAGATCTGTTTCATTGCTTTTTTAATTAAAAAAGTAAATGTAATATGTTTTCTATAATTACTTATATGATTGTTTATTAATATTAAAAAAATATTAATAATAACTTAAAAGTAGTTTTATATAAAATATTAGAGTTTCGAATTATTAATATAAATGATTTTAGAATAAGTATTTTAAAAATAAAATTGGATTAAAATGTATCTAAGAAATTAAAAGCTAAATAATAAAGAATTTATTAATTAAATCAAATTTAAAATTAGATAAATTATTAAAAATAATTTACTTAATAAAAGTTTCAATAATTTAGTTAAGCAAAAATGAATATACTAGTAAGAATAAAAGTTGAATAAGTTATATTAAAAGCAAATAGTATCTAAATATTAATTTAAATAAATAGTATAATATAATAAGTATATTAATAACTTATTAAAAAAAATTTTGATTTAAAAAATTTTAATTAGTTAAGTCTAAAATTAGTAATATTGTATAAAAGTCTTTAATTGGAATTAAAATAAAATTAAATAGATCTTTAATTAATATTTTAATTAAAATATAACTATTTATTGTTTTACTTTATAATAACTATATAGCTAAAATATGAGTTTTGCAAATTTATTTAATAAAATATTTTGTAAAAAGTTTTATATAATGCTATTTCTATTGAAGAATATAATAAGAGTTTTAAAGCTTTATAGAATTAAATAAAAAAGTAATAACAGTAGAGATTGCATAATAAGAAAAGTTACTTTCTTATTAAAATAATTATTTAAAAAAGTTTGCATTTGTAAAAAATAATTTGTAATTTGTATAATTTTATAATATTTAAAAAAAATATACTAAATGAATTACAAATTAAATTCAAATAACTTATTAGAGTAAGTTAAGTTTAGTTAAAATTATTGTTATTTTTTTGCTTTTGCTAAGGTAATATTATTGATAACTACCATCTTTATTTGGGTTTTTAGTCAATGCATTACATGTAACTTGTACACAGTAGTATTATTTAAAAGCCAAGCAGACATGAATATAATTACCAAAAAAAGTCTAATACAATAGAGTCTCAATGTTTTGAAAAGTTAAAACAAGAAGAGTAAGCAGAAAATCTTATAAAAATAGCAGCAAAATATAAAAGATACAAAAAAAAAACAATAAAAGACACTATTTTAAAAGAAAAGTATATAAATATAAAGGAGTTTATAAATAAGAATAAATACAACATAAAGGTTAAAAGGTAGAAGAAAAAAATAAAAAAAAGAAGCTATTAGAAAAAATAAAATAACAAAAAAGATTTAACTACTACAGACCAAAAACAAGAAAGGCTAAAAGAAAAAACCAAAAATATAAAGAAATACAAGAGCAAGCATTAGATATAAAAAACATACTAGGCCAAATACTAAAAAAATTAGAAAAATTAGAGATAGCTGATAAGAAGACATAAAAGAATCAATTTGATTACTTTTAAAGACATTCTAGTTGAACTAATAAAAAGTTTAAAAATTTTTTATAAAAAGAAAAAGGAGTATTTGAAGAAAGAATAATATCTTTAATCAAAAAAAAGGAAAAGCAAAAATAAAAAAGAAAAGACAAATAACATAAAAACAAAATAAAACCAATTAAGAAAAAAGTAAAAAAAAAAAGAAATAAAGATAGTATATTATAATATTAATAGATTAAAAACCTAAGGTTTGAAGCTTAAAAATCTACTTAGTTGAGTAAAAGAAAAAAAAATTACAATATTAGAAATTATAAAAACAAATCTTGTAGAAAAAATAAAAAAATTTTTAATATACAAAGTAATCAAATAGAATATCAGATATTGAAATAGTGTAGCAAAAAACAAGAAAAAGGTTCAGATATAAAGATTTCAGTAGAAGAACATTGAAAAAAATGTAAGCACAGTTAAGAAAATAAATAAATATTTAATAAAAATTATATTATATTTTAAGCAAATGAAGTTAATAGTAATAAGAGTTTATAGAGATGTGGTGATCTAGTGAAGTAAATAGGTTGTTAACTCTTAAGTGGCAGGTCTAAAATTCAATTCTCATAAATAATAAATTTTGAAAATTATATCTGTGTTATGATAATTGTCTCTTTTTGATTTGTTGAGTTTTAGGCATCTGTAATCTTAGGTATACCAGGTTAGGTCCTACTTAATATTAGGAGCTTAGTGCATCTATATAAAGGTAATATTACATGTATATAAAAAAATATAAAAAACTAGTATTATATAAGATTTCAGTGTAAATCTATAATAAGACTACTAGGCATAGAAGACTAAAAAACTAAAGAAATGGAAACTTACTTGAAAATCCTGAATAAAGAAATAACACAAACTTTAATAATGCTATTAGACTAATAAAAGCCTATAAAACACCTTTATAAGAACTGTTAGATAAACTAGATGACAAGATTGTAAAAAAGCATATGACCAACTAGGCTATCAGAATTGCTAGAAAAAAAGAATATATAAGTATATCATACTGGATCATCTGGATTAAAAGTCTGAAGAGTTAGTTCTAAGTTGCAACTACTAAATGATGATAGAAAAGAAGTCAAAAATATAAGTATTAGAGTTTGGATGAACTTTACAAGGGTAATAGTAGTTTAATAGATAATACTAACTGCAAGTATTGGTTTTAGCCATAGCATCAAACCAGATTAGCAGTAAAAGAGAATACAGCTTACTTTAGTAGGTTTATCTTGAAAATAAAAATAGTCTAAGAATTATAGTTTTATAATTAAAAACAAATAGATCTGGGTCTATAATCTGGTAAAATTAATACTAAGGTCAGATTAGAGGGTTTAAATAAAACATCTAAGCAGAGGTATTAAATATGACAACTGGTAGGAAACCTCTAAATGAACTCCTTAAATAGGTAATATAGAAAAGTTACATGTGTAGTTAGTTGTATACTCATCTGATAGTTTAATATAGATATGTCTATATAAAACATATACCTAATATAAGTATTAATAAAAAGCTAGAACCAAAGAGGTCTCCTTAATACTAAAAAAAAGTAATAGAAGTTTATATACTACTATATAACAAAAAAGTAAGAAAAAGCATTTAACAAAAAATAGTAAAGATTGTTATAAAAAAAATAGACAAATGCAAATAGTTATTATAGAAGACTTTAATTATACAGTAAATAATGTTTTAGATAAAAAAAAATTATAAGTAACAAGTTACAAAAAATTGCTAATATTTAGTTATATAAAATAACAAGACTTTTATAATATATACAAAGAAATACATCCAACTAAACAAAGATATACATGGTTAAATACAGAAATAGCAAGAATTAACTATATATAGATATTATAAAAAACTTTAATTATATAGTAAATAATGTTTTAAATAAACAAAATTTGCAAGTAGCAAGCTACAAAAAATTGCCAATATTTAATTAAATAAAATGACAAGACTTTTATAATATATACAAGAAAATACATCCAACTGAATAAAAATACATATAGTTAAACACAAAAAAAGCAATAAAAATTCACTATATATAGATATCAGAAGAAAAAACTTCAGGTTTACAAAGAGCAAAAATTGAAGATATAGAAGAAGTTACTAAAAGTAATTACAAGATAGTAATAGCAAAAATATAAATAAAACATATAATAATAAAAAGCAGCAAGACAAAAGTCAAAAGAAAAAACTAATCAAAAGCAATATATTTTTATAACAAAAAATAAAAAGTGAAAGAACTATGCATAAGAATTATAAAAACAATTAGAGGTAAAAAAAGCATTAAAACATATTAAAAAAACAAACAAGAAAAAAAAAAAAATACCAAAATATTAATATATACACTTTTTAATAATCACTTAAATACAAAATTAGTAAGAAAAAAACCCTGATTTTTCTTAAAACTATTAATAAAAAACTTTTCAAGTAGCACTAAACTAAAAGAAGCAGTAACAAAAAATACACTAAACAAGTCTAGAAACCTGAAGCAATATATTGCTATTAAAGCAGTTAAAAAAAAAAGTAAAAGTTTTTAAAAAATTTTAGCACCAAAATAATAACTGTTAGAATTGCTACTTAATTCTGAATATAGATCTGTTTACATCATACAGAAGTTACATAGCAAATTAAGTAATAACAAAAATGTGTAAGTGACTAATTAAAAATAAACAAATTATTATATAGCAGTGAACAAGAAAACAGAAGCAAAACAAACAAAAAATCTTTTTAAAAAAAAACAGCTATAGAAATAGATAAAAGTTTGTTCAAAAAACATAAAAGAAATATAAGCAATTTGTATAAAAAGAGCATACTAGGCAATGAGCAGTATGCACAATAAGATTTTTTTTAATAAAACTAGCAAAATACATGCAATACTAAATAGAAAAGATAGAATCATAGCAATGCTTACTGAGTAAAATTTAAATAAAGTAGCTTTTTTACAAAAAACAAAAGAAATAATAAAAAAAGCTAAAAAAGAATAGCCAGAGAAAAAGCTGAATATAGTCAAGCAAATACAAGAAATGATAGTATTAAAAGAAAAAAAATTCCACTAGCAAGAGGCTGTATTTGTGAAAAAACAAAAAGATCTGCACAGAATAACATAGAAAAATAATACAATTTACAAGAAGTCAAATAGTAAAAAACTACAAAAAGGTATCAAAATTGTATAAAATAAAGCAAACATAAAATTAAGTTATTTAAATAACAGATAAACAGTAATACAGCCACTTATTCAAGAAAAAAAACCAAAAGAACAGCTAGAAAAACAATAACAAAACATGACAAAGTTGAAGTAAGATATAAAACAAGATGTAACAAAGAAAAAAATAGCAAGACAAGAGAAAAAGAAAAAGAAATTAACATAGTCAGAATATTACTTAAGAAAAGTATATAGGCACTAAACAAAAGTAACTGCAACTAAAACAACAGCCTACTTGCCAATATACCAAGCATACAATAACCAAAAACAACAAAAGAAAAGTACATAAAATTTATTAATGATTACTAAAAAATAATGAACATGTTAAAAATATTAAAGAAGTCTTCAAAAAAGAAAACTTGTGAATAAAAGTAGATTTTAACTATGAATATAGCAAAAACAAAGCAGTACAAAGAATTAACAAAAAAGAGAATGATTGGTATAAACTAATACCAAAAGAAAGAAAAAACAGAAAAGTAAAACAAGACTATACAATAAAGAATACTAAAAAAAAAAACAGCATAACAAAAACTAAAGAAAAAATATACAATAAGAAATAAAATAAAATAAAAACAGATATAAACTGTTATAAAATTGAAGAGAAGTCTGAAAACAAAAAATACTTAATAATATGAAAATTGTTAACAGATATTAACAAAAAAAGCTAGAATATATCTGTAAATGATTCAAGAATAGCCAAATAGTAAGAATTAAAAGATTCAAACACAAAGCTCTTGCTATAGTGTAGATAGAAAAAACTGAAAAAAAACATTTCTTAGGCTCTATTAGTTAATAATAATAACAAACTAGTATAAATAACTAAAAAGAAAAAAAACTATAAAGCAAAAGAAAAACATATAGCAAAGTTAACAAAACTATCTAGAAATGCCTTAGAAGTTTTACTATTATAATGCCTAAGAAAAAAAAAAGTAAAATCAGTTTATATTCTATCAAATAGAAACAAAACCAAAAAATACAGCAATGATTATATTCAACAACAGAAGAAGATATGAATGCAGCTTAAACAAAACCAATCTTGTATAACAACTTTCAAGTTTACTAGATAAATAAAAAAAAAGAGAAACAAGAAAAAAAAGTTATAAACAAAAAAGAGAAAGAAGTTAGAACAGATTTAGCCAAGCTTCTATTGTAAAAGAGGATAAAAGTAGCAAAAGAAAACAAAGAAATAAGGTTTATTCAAATAAAAAAAAAACAGAAACAGTCTAAGTCAAGGAGCTATCTTATAAAAAGAAAGAAGCAATTCCCAAAACTAATATAAAGAAAACCAAGCAAAAGATGCAAATATAAGAAAAAACAAAGAAGATAACCTTAGAAGAAGATTAAAAAAATTTAAGACACAGAAGCAAAAAAAAGAATCACATATAGAAAACATCTTAGAGCAAATTTGGGAAAAATTAGAAAGACTAAAAAAAGCAAGAAATACAGCTAGAGATGGCCTAGCCAATCACTTCTAAGAGCATTTTGGTTGAATTCATGAATATGGATAAAAAGATTAGAAATTTTTTGCATAGTAAGAGAAGAGCTTTTAAAGAAAAGAATAGAAAAATATCTTCTAATTTAAAAAAAGAAAAGAGAAAAAAAGAAAAGAAAAGACAAAGAAAAAGCAAAAAACATAGAAACCAAATACAATTATTTAAAAGAAAAAAAAAATAAAAATAAAAATAAAAATAACATGTCACAATATTAACAGGCTTAAGACTAGAGGTTGAAAATTGGAAAACCTGTGGGCTGAGCAAAGAAAGAAAAAATAGCATTTTTAAAAATAACAGAAACAAACATTATAGAAAAAGAAAAAAAAATCTTGTTGTATAACTTTAATATAAGATTTAAAGATTATTAGATAAATGCAGTATTGAACTAAAAAAAAAATCAGATATTGGAATTCTAATAAATAAAATCTAAAAAAACACATTAGAACAGTTAAAAGATTTAGTGAATATATTATAGAAGTAAGACTATACTTCAAACAATTAGTATAGTAGTAATAGAGGTGTACATTTTGCCAAATAACAAATTAACCAATAAGAAAATGCAGCAAAAAATTGTAAAAATAGTAACAAATAGAAAAAAGTATATAGAAGTAATTATATGTGAAAACTTTAATTACATAGTTAACAATATACTAGACAGACAGTACCTACAAATAACAGAATATAAAAGTCTACCAATTTTTAATTGGCTTAAAAAACAAGAGTTTCAAACTTATATAGAAGCATGTATCTAACAAAGAAAGCATACATATGGTCAAGCCAAGATGCAGCAACAAAAATTAATTATATTTGGTTGTTAGAGACAATTATAGCTAACCTTTAGAAAGCCAATATAGAGGAAGCAGAAGATATAACATATAATGACTACAAAATACTGTCAATAGTCATATAGGTAAAGCATGTAATTGTAAATTATAGTTGTACAGAAATTAAATGTAAAGATCAAATAAAAATAATATATCTGTATAAGGAAGCAAAACAAAAAAACTAGAAAGAATATGCTAAAGAGCTTCAAATACAATTAGAGTAGAAAAAGTATTGAAGCAATTAGAAGATAATAAAATAAGCAGAGTGTACAATATGAATTTGCTAAACTATATATAAAATGCAATAAAAGAAGCTAAAATAAAAGCAACAAACAAGCAAATCCCCTCAAAAAAAGATATTTAACACAAAGGCAAATAAAAGACAATGTCAAAGAAAACTACAGCTGTATAGGCATATAATTAAACTATAACAAATAATCAAAAAAACAAAAACAAAAAGAAATCAAGAAATAGAAAAGAAAGAAAAAGAAGAAATAAACAATAAACTTAAAAATATTGATAAAGAAATAGATGCAATGTTATCAAAGTTACACAAATAATAGTCAGAAGCTTGAATAAATGACATAAAAGGCTAGCAATAAATTTTGAAAAATAGAAGAAAAAAAGAATAGAAATGAATTTAGAGAAAGTGAATAGAAAAAAATATAAACAGAAAATGTAAGATAATTAAAACTGATCAAAAACAAATAATTGCTAATTTGTTAAACAGACTATACAAAAAGATAGTTCTTGACAAATTTGTAACTCAAAATAAAGAAAAAGAAGTCAGTTTAACAACAGAGTCTAAGACAGTTCTAAATGATTTAACAAAGTATTTTGAAAATCAATTTAGAAAATAAAGAACAAAGCTAAAAAAATGTTTAAGGAGTAAAAAAAATTATAAAAATCAAAAGAATAAATCAATAAGTTCTAATATGAAAAACTAGAAAAAAAATAGAAGAAGAATAAAAAGATATATTTTTTTAATTTTAAGGATAATTTTGTCTATATATCTTTTTATTGTTTAATAATATATAATTACAAAATATATCAATAAAAATACAACTAGTCATACATATAACTTTAGTCATTATCTAATTAAGAGTTCTGTCTATAGATTATTTACTAGATGCTATATCTGAGACCTGCCTGTAAGTCTTCTATTTAACTTTCTAAGTTTTTTTTTAAATATTAACAGTAAGGCCATGTTTTTAACTTTATTAAAATTCAATTGAAGTTTTTACAAAGAAAAGCTTGCTTTTAAATTACAACTTTCTGATTTTCTATATCTGAAATACAGTATATTACTATGATTGAGACAGAACAGATTAGGCTATCTAATTACTATTTATATCTAAGTATTACCTTATTGGTTATTTCTAAATATCTATAATCCTTTTGAATTTACTCTTAACACAAACTTACTAAATATGGTACCAAGATTACGCTTTAGATTTTATCTAATTTTAGTAGATTTCATATTTACTAGAACCAGTTTGATGCCAAAAGTGTTTGAATTTCAGTAAGTTCATTCCTTTTTCATAGGTTCTTTTTATATTTACTATATTACCCACTAGTGCACCTTTTCTTCATTTTTGGTATGTTCACCATTTTTCTTGCATTAAGCACCAACTCTTTATATTGGAAAACTTCTTTCTAAGAACTTCTTTATATATTGATCTTCTATTTATATGAACTTAGTTACAGAGTTTTGCATACATTCATATGTTTCTGTAGATTACAGAGTTTTTGTCTCTAGCTGAAATTGAACTGTTAACCTTGTCTATGAAGAGAGAGATGCCTAGACCACTAAGCTACAGGATCTCATTCTCTAAAAAGATATATTAAAAGAGCTCAAAGCCAATACAGTCTTAGAAATATCAGATATAAGTTACATTTTAATAAAACAGGCAGAGAAGAAATTACAAAAGATTTTTAAAACTTTCACAAATCTGGTTTTAAAAACAGAAAAAATATCAATAAAGTAAAAAATTATATAAGTTTATTTAATTTTAAAAGATATAAACTGAGAATATAATCTAAACAATATTAGACCAATAGCACTAATTAAAACTTTTAGAAAGTTAGTTACAAAAATGATAATAAGAAAGTTGACCAAAGTAATTACAAAAAAAAAAATACTCAAAAGGCCAAACTACACAGATTTGCTTGGCAACTCAACAAAGCAGTAAATACATATACTAAAAATAATAATAGAAAAGACATAAAAGAAGAATAAAAAAATATAGATACTTCTACAAGAAATAAAGAAAGCATTTGACTCAGTCCTTTTAAAAAGCCTAAAGTAGACTCTTAAAAAAGTCAAAATACCAGGGGTAGAGGCCTGCATTGGGTCCCGCAGCCCAGCCCGGCCCGCAAATTTTTGCAGGCCGGGCCGGGCCTGAAGCAAAATTTTATAATTGTGGGCTAGACTGAGCCAAAAAATTTGCAAAACTTTATAATCACAGGCCAGTACGGGCCTGAAAATTTGTAAAATTATATAAGAAATTTTTGTGGGCCAGGCCAGACTAGGCTGGGCTGAAGAAAAAATTTAACATATGCAGACTGGCAAAAAAATGATAACCCTAAATGCAGGCTGGGCCAGGCCTAAAAAAAATTTTTAACTCTAATTATGGGCTGGGCCGGGCCTTAAAAATAGGCAATTTGCAGGCCTCTAACCAGAGGTTGGTGATCTAGTAAAGTGGATAGGTTGTTAACCTCCAAGTGGCAGGTCTAAAGTTCAAATTTCAGTAATAGCAAAAAATTTGCAATTCTTTTAATGTTACAATTAACTGTCTTTTGTGATTGGTTAAGATTAGATATCTGTAACTTATGTTATATTAGCATAACTAGAAGATCTAGGCATTCATGCAACATTATACAAAAAAACACAAACTGGTACTGAATAGTGTGAACTCAAGATAAGTTCTTAGGCTATGTAAATTACAAGAACTAGGTAAAAAGACAGAAGCCTATTTAGAAGACCTAAGTAGAAAGGTAATTTAAACTTTTAACAGTGCTACTGTAAAGACTAGACCTATAAAACAGAACTAGAACTTGTGAAAATAGTCAAATGTGCTGGTCTTTAAGAAGAGACCAGATAAACCAACCAGGCTGCCAAAATTTTCAGATTTTAAAAAAAAAGTGTATATGCTGGCAAACATGTAAACTAAAGATATAGTTATAGCTTATCTTTTCAGACTATCTGGAATTTATAGGCAGAACTTTGTTTGATTAGCTGATATATATCAATTGCCTGAGTAACTTATTTATATACTGTTAACCTACAAAAACGACCATAACTCTTGAACCACTGGACAGAATTCGATGAAACCACCACCATTCGAATCAGCT
>CAJVQA010010190.1:0-11552 GCA_910591915.1 Cetraspora pellucida | reverse complement strand
CATGACCTGCCAGTCATGCTGGTGCGACCACCATTACAGGTATCCTAACCCAACCGTTAGTAACAGTTGCCATAATATGAATATTACATAGGTGATTATCCAAATTTTTGCCGTCAATGGGATTTGAACACCCAACCTACCACTTGGGGGGTTGACAACCTGACCACTTCACTAGGTTGCCACACCCCTAATAAATTATTATTTGTGTTTTTCTTTTCTAAAATATGTTTAACTTTTATGCTAAAGTTTTATAATTTGTACTTTGTATAAGCTAGCAATAATTTTATTAGTATTTAAGTTTTTGCAATATTCTGCATAATATGTTTCAGCATTGGTTAAGTTATTAGTTCAAATTACTAATTTTTTTTTCTTACATTAAGACAAACATTTGTACTGTAATAAGAGTTTTCAGATTTGAATGCTTATAAAGAAAACTTTTAGTGATTTAAACTAGTTAAATGCTATAAAGTAGCTTTGATATATAGTATTGCTGCTTATGTTTATATATCAGTAAATAGATTTAAAATATACAGTTAAAACCAGTTCTAATTTTGTATTATTGCATATAGGTCATATCATTACTTCTGATACATCACATTTTATAAAATAAATTAAAAAGCTTATTAATAATATTAAATCTAATAACTGTTATTTTAAACTATACTTTTAGGATTATATATACTATAATATTAAGGTTTAAATATAAATTTATTATATTTTAATTAAATATTTTTTTTATTTTTTATTTTTATTTTTTTTTAAACCTTAAGCAGTTACACTAGTACTTTATTAAGATTTTTGAAACTATTTACAATTATAATTACATAGAATTTCCTAATACTTAAGTCTAGCATTACTTGGCCATCCTATTGGTACCTAAGTGCAACCTGTTGCACTATCTCAGTTAAAAATAGACTGCTCATCTAACTACTTAAAGCCATAACAAAAAGGTCTTCCCTTCTTTATGACAAGCATATCAATTGTCTTCCAAGCTTCTTTTTTCATTCGATTCATTCTTTCCAATCTTTTCTTCTTTTTTTTTTCTTTTGCTATCTTATTCTTCTTTGTTCTTTTCTCTGATCTTTTTCTAGTTCAAGCACCTTTTTTCATTTTACTTGTTATATTAATCTTCTTCTCCCATTCTTGTACTTTTTCACAACAGACTCTCCATACTTGGTCATAAAATGTATTCTATACTGTTCTTGTTATTATATCTATGCATTTTTGTGTTGCCTGTCTGTTTAGAATTTGACTAATCTTTTTCTAATCTTATTTATTATTAACTCTTTTACTAGAGCTGCTCTATTAGTAATTTCCTCTGCTTCTGTTTTCTCAAATAATGCCTTATATAGCACACGAGGTGGAATTTTAACTCTTTTACTTTCTTTAAGACTGTTTCATACTGTTGCTATTGCTACTTTTTGAATTCTCTTCCACAAGCTTTTTTGTCTAATGCAGCTTGCTAGGTGTGCTTGGGTTTCCTTTTTACCTCTTTGGCATACTTGGCAATCAGTTGTTATATATATTTCTGGTTTTTTTCTATTTAATTCTTCTAGCATTGATAGGCTGTCTATTATGCATTTAATCACTATAGCTCTTCTTGTACTAAGTTTCCTCATTGTGCAATATACACCTTTTGTTCTATTCATCTCTTTTCAAAAGCTTGACCAATCATATCAAGTGTTTTCAGTTTCTGGCTTCAGTGCTCAAATTGGATTTGTTTTTCTCCAACTAGCTCTGATTTGGCATTTGCAACTATTTTACAAAGAAGTTTTGTTAGTATATCGACTTTTTTGTTTTTCCATTCTAAATAGTACTCTATCTTGTCATACTTAATTTTCTTCATAATTATTGTCCTTCCACATATTGCTTTTTTCTTTGCAAGTAGATCTGCTTTGTCATTCCATTTGTCATTGCTGTGACTTTTAACCTTAACTAATTTTATTCTATTGTTCTTGCTTTTAAGTAGACTTACAATATTCATTATCTACATCATATTTTTCTTTTTTAGAATTTTGTTATTTCCTATCACTTGGATTGCTCTATTAATGTGCCTTAATGCTGCAAGGCTATCTGTATACACTTCTATATCTTTCTCCTCTGGTATCATTAAAATTGCTAACCATATTGCTGCTAATTCTGCTGCTATTGCTAAGGGCCAACCTTTGAGTCACAATATTATTTCTTCTTCTGGCCAGTTTTCTTTATCACTAACCTGCACCCAACCAATACCTATTTTTACTAAACTATCTTTTCTTCCCTTTTATATAATGCTCTATCTGTATAAAGAGTGTATTTGTCTTTGTTTCTTTTCTTGTTTCTTGATAGAGCTTCTATTATGATATCTTCAACTTTACTGTCAAATACTTGTTTTTTGATTAATTCTGTCTCTAATTCTTCTACTTATTTAAGTTCAATTAGCTCTCTTTCTTCTTTTCTCCATTCTTCTATTGTTCTATTTTCTAGCATTTGTTCTAATAATGTGTTAATCTTGTTACTGCCTTTCTCTACTAATGTTTCTGGAACTGCTTTTATGTTATTATTTCATCTTATCCACTTTTCACAATTGTCTGTTACTTGTTCTGTACTGTTTTTACACCCTTTGCATTTGTTTATCTTAGTATATGTCTTGCCTTCTACTTTTTGTAATATCCAATATTCTGCTAATATCTTTTTCTTTTTCTTCTTTGATATCTTACTAAATTGCAGATTGTGTTTTGGTTTGTGTATGATCTACTCTTTCTTCCTTCTGTCTTCAGATATCTTTGTCCAGTTAATCATTAAGGCCTGTGTATTGTAATCTCTAATCTTGTATTAGGCATGTATTTCTTTACTTGTCTGTGTCACTAACATCTTTTCTTCTATTTTACTGAACCATTTGGCTTTTTTTTCCTTTACTTGACAGTCCTAGAAGGCTTTTGAGCTGTCTTCATGTAATTAAATTCTCCTCTTTCATGTCTACAAGTTGGTTCAGATATATTAGACCCTATTCATTTATTGTACTACTACTTGCTATCCATAATTTAGCCCTAACAGAATCTCTTATACTTGTTCTGTAGCCATGTACTTTCCATAGGTAATCTTTTGCTTTAAAATTAATACTCATCTCTCTTGCTTTAACTATTGTTCGACAGGCTAAATTGTGTTTCCAATACATCATTTCTTCTGGTCTTCTTTCGAAGTTCCAAATGTCTTTTACTAAGCCTGCTTTTTGACACTCTTGAGCTATCCTAAGTTTTGTTAAATTAGCTAAATTGTCTTTTTTGTTAAATCTTGCGAATAAACTACTTATTTGCTTTGTTGCTATCTCTTGACTCAGTGACTTACAATTACCCAAATCCTGTGCTCAATTATGCAGTTGTTTGTTGTTTTCATCATGTTGCACTTATGCTTTGCCAAACATTTTATCGGCTGGTAGATCTTGTTGATTGTTTTTTCTAATACTCTTGTTAACTGCAAAAGGTATCCTAATTTTGGGATTATTACTGTATTATTTATATATGTAATCTGGCTCATTGTTATTTTTTTATATCTAAGATCTTTAACTGTTTGGTTAACTATTTCTTTTGCTTTTTTGCAGACTAGTGATTCTTTCATTTCAATATTTAGCCAAATTTCTAATGATCTCACAATCTTGTTCTTTGGTTCTTCTGTTATTCTATTCTGCCCGAATATAATTTCTCTATCTTCTTTCTTTAGTCTAAAATTCATTACTATAAGCTTTGATTTTGCTCTATTTATTTTAATATCATTTGCTTTAAAGAACTTTTCTGCAATTCCAAGAATTTTTAGCAGTTGGTCTTTGCTGTTTGTGATCTATGTAGTATCATCTGCATAGGCAATTGCTGCTTGTCTATGTTTTGTGATACAATTACTGTTTGCATTTTTTAATGTTTCTTGTACTACTGTGTAGTCTAGTAGTCTATCTTTTTGAATCTTTTCCAACAGTGGATTGTAAAAGAGCCGCCAGACAAATAGAAAGATTACTTCTCCTTGATCTATACCATCTCTTACTATTATTTTTTCTGTTAGGCCATAAGCTGTAATCATTTTGAGTTAATATTTACAGAAGAGGTTAATAATATATTTAATTGTTCTTTGTAGTACTTTAATTCTTTTAAGTGCCTACTCTAAGCTTTCTAATAGAACTGAGTTAAATGCTTTCTTCATGTCTTGCAGAAGTATCCATATTTCTTTGTTTTTTTCTTGTGCTTTTTTCATTATCATATTTAGTATATGTATTGGCTGCTCTGTGGAATTGCCAGGCAGCCTGCATAATTTAGTCCTTTAAGTATTTCTCTTTCTATAAATATCTTGGCTAGTCTTTTTGTTACTACCTTTATAACTAACTTTCTAAAGGTCTCAATTAGTGCTATTAGTCTAATATTGTTTAGATTATATTCTCAGTTTACATCTTTTGGGATTGGATAGACTTGTGCTATTTTCTACTTTTTTGACATTTCTTCTGTTTTTAAAACCAGATTTGCGAAGTCTTTAAAGATCTTTTGTGATTTTCTTCCTGCTCATTTTATTAAAGTGTAGCTTATACCTGAAATTCCTGGAGCTGTGTTGGCCTTGAGTTCTCTTAATATGTCTTCCCATTTCTTCTTTTCTATCTTTTTTTCTAACTTTTCATATCAGAACTCCTTGATCTACTTTTTTGGGTTGTATACTTCTATTCATTTTTTAGGCATCTCTTTTAGTTTGGTTCTTCACTTTCTGAATTGATTTCTGAAATGTTTTGCCAGACCTTTTATAACATTCTTGGGCTTTGTTGTTAGACTGGTCTCATCTTCATTTTGGGTTATAAATCTGTCTAAAATTATCTTTTTGTATGGTTTGTTTAGAAGGCTAGCAATCATTCATCCCTGGTCAGTTTTTATCATCTCACATCTTCTATTTATATGTTCTTCTATCTGTTTTCTTTGAGCTTATTCCTACTCTTCTTTCTTTCTGTCTTTCAGAATTCTTTGCCAGCCTTTTATATCATCTATCCAAGCTTTCAACTATTGTTTATATAGCTTTGATAACACTACTCCTATCTTTTTACCAATGTCTATAAGCTTCTTGTTTATCTCTTTTTTTTTTTCTATTTCTTGGTTTCTTCTAATCTTTGCTCTTTTGATTATTTGTTGTAGTTCAGTTATGTATTTATATTATTGTGATTTCTTTCGATAATGTTTTCTGTTTGCTTCTGTGTTAAATATCTTTTTTTTTGAGATTTTTTTATTTGCTGCTTCTATTATAGCTTCTTCTATTGCATTCCATATTTGGTCTAGCATGTCTGTGTTATATGAAATGTTTCTACTATTGTCTTCTAACTTCTTTAGTGCTTTTTTTTCATTCTAATTGAGCTTGAAGCTCTTTAGCATATTTTTTCCAATCTTCTTGCTTTGCTTCTTCATACAAATATATTGTCCTTATCTGGTTTTTATGTTTAATTTCTGCACTGCTCTGGTTTGCCATTATATGCTTTAGCCATACAATTGTTGTTAGTATCTTGTGGTCACTATCTGTTATATCTTCTGTTTCTTTTATATTGGCTTCTTGGAGACTAACTGCGATTGTTTCTGACAACCAGATATAGTCAATTCTTGTTGCTACTTTTTGGCTTGACCATGTGTATGTTCTTTTTGTTGAATGCAAATTTCTGAATAAGTCTTTAAAATCTTGCTTCTTAAGCCAATTAAAGATTAGTAGTTTTTTATAATCTGTTGTTTGTAGGTGCAGTCTGTCTAATATATTGTCTATTATATGATTGAAATCTTCAAGTATGACTATTTCTGTATACTTTTTCTTGTTTGTTACTATTTTCACAATTTTTTGCTGTATTTTCTTACTGATTGCTTTGTTATTTAGTGGAATATACACTTCTATTATTATCAATGTGAGTTATTTAAAGTAAAGCCTTACTTCTATCATATACTCGCCATGTCTTTTAACTGCTCCAACATGTTATTCCCAAGTTTCGTCTATTAGGATTCCAATACTTGATTCTTTTTTCTTATCTAGTACTGCACTTGTTCAATAACCTTTAAACCTTATATTAAGATTGTATAACAAGATTTTCTCTTCTTTTTTTATAATGTTTGTTTCTGTTATTTCCAAAATTGTTATTTCTTCTTCTTCTGCCCAACCCAGCAGGTTTTCTAATTTCCAAACTTTGGTCTTGAGTTCATTAATGTTATGACATATGATTTTTATTTCTTTTCTTCCTTTTTTTTATTTCTTTTTTAACTACTTGTATCTTGTTTCTGTGTTTTTTGCTTTTCTCTTTTCATTTCATTTCTTTTCTTCTTCTGAATTAGGAGATTTTTCTTTATTTCTTTCTTTGAAAGTTCTTCTCTCATTGTGCAGAAAACCTCTAATCTTCTTATCCATATTCATGAGTTCAACTTAGGTGCCCTTAGAAGCAGTTAGCCAGAGCTTTTTTCATACCTAGCTGAGTGTCTTCTAGTTGATTAAGTCTATCTAAGATTTGATCTAAGACTTCCTCTATCTGTCTTGTTTCTGCATGTACTTGCATGTTTAGTCTTGTCTTCTTTTCAGTTATATTTCCATCATTTCTTTCTGCATTAGTGTTTTTGACTTCTAAGCATTTTTCTATGTTTTGTAACTAGAGATCACTTTCTATTTCGATGTATCTTCTATTTAGGACCTAACTACTTTTGTCCTAGCTTTTTTTGTTAGTAGTGTTTTCATCTTCTAACCACTCTTTTGCATCTTGTATAGGAAGATCACTTCTTATTTCTATATGTCTTCTATTCTGATTTTGGCTATTTCTTTCTCAGCTTCTTTCTTTTCTTTCTCTAAAACTTTTTTCTTTCTTTATTTTATTTTTTCTTTCGTTTAGCCAAGAAACTTAGAAATTGTTATATCTAATTGGTTTTGATTGGGCTGCCTTCATTTCTTTTTCTGTTGCAAATATGACTATTGCTGTTCTTTTTTGATTTTTGTTTCTGTTTGGCAAGATATATACTGATTTTGCATTTTTGCTTCTTAGACAGCATAGCAGCAAGACTTCTGAAACATTACCTAGCAGCTCTGTTATTTTTGCTATATACTGACTCTGTTTTTGTCTTGCTTCATAATTCTCTTCACCTTTTGTTACTTTTACCAGTTTGTTACTGTTAACTGGTATGCATCTTTTTCTTTTGACTCTTTAACTTGGACTATTGCAAGAGACTTGTATTTGGATCTCTTGATTCTTATTATATGTGCTTTTTTAAATCTTCTGCACATATATTCAATCTCTTTTCTGTTTATATCTGCTGGTAGATCCCAGATTGTTATATATTTATATTTCTGTGTTTCCTCCTTCCTAATATCTATTTGGTCTTCTGTTAGCTCTTTTTTCCTTTCTTGATATTTGTATTCCTTCTTTTTAAACTTTGGTGTATTATCTTTTCTTTTTAATAATATTATTATATGTTTTTTTTTCTCTTCTTGTCTATTCTTTCTTCTTCTGCAATCATCTATACCAATCACTTTCTTTCTTGCTAATTCTTTGTATTGCCTCACTTCTGCCATATTTGCAGTTAAAGTCTACCTTTATTCAAAGGTTTCCTCTTTTGAAAACCTCTTCAATGTTCTTAACATGTTCATTATTCTTTAGTGACCATCTAATAAAGTTTGTTCATTCTTCTTTGGTCTTTTCAGGTACATTATGTGCTGATATGTTTGCAAGTAGGCTGTTATTTTGATTGCAGCCTCTTTTGCTCAGGGCCTATATGCTTTCTTCGAGTGGTACTTCCACTATATTAATTTCTCTTTCGATTTCTTGTTTTTTTTTTTTTTTTTTCTTTTTCTTCTGTTATTGATTCTTGTCTTGATTCTTTTCCATTCATTTCTATATTTTCTTGTTCTTGCCCTCTTTTCTGTTCCTCTTCTTTTCTCATATAGGTGAAAGATTCAGCTTCTATTTGGTTATTATTTGTCTGTCTTATCTCTATACTTACTTTTTTCACTGCTGTTTTGATGATTGCTTGTAGACTTGTGTTGGCTTCTTCATTCTCTTCATTTTTCCTTTTTGTCTTTATCTTTAACTTTTCTTGCCTTTCTTTTATCTCATTATTCTGTTGTTGTTCTTTCTTTCTTTCTGTATTTATTCTATCTTAGTACTGTTCTACAAAATTCAACTTCTTTTCAGTTAGTTTTCTTTCTGCTTTTTCTAGTATTTCTCTTGTTATTCACAGAAGTGCCACTTCATTTGGGTTCTGTTTTGTAAGTACTGCGACAATATTGTCTTCTCTGCTGGGTATTGCATATGCCTTGCTTGTCTTATTAAAGAAAATTTTATTGTACACACTATTTATTGCCTCATATGCCCTTCTTGTAAAAATTGCATTAAGGCTTTCTCTGTATTCTTTTGGCAGATTTTTGTTCATGTTGCATAACCATTTTCTATATACTTCTATGTCATATGTTGTATCTAGATTAAGCTAATTGATGTATATATTTGTTTGTTTACTTTGCTTGTACTAGTGCAGTTTCTTGTATAACTTGAAGAATCTACAATACAGGGTTTTGGCAGTTCTCCAATTTTCTAAACAAAAAAATTTTTTTTTTTTCATAAAAAGTTTTTTATATGCTGTTTTTGTTAACTTTAAGGCTTCTCTTTGTATTTTCTATTAAACTATATGCAATTTTTGCTGCTCTGTCTTTTTTGTTAGTATCTCAAGTCTTGTTTCCTAGTCTATTTATTGATTTTTACTAAGTTTTGTTTCCTGAAAATTTTGGCAAGAGATCTGCAGAGAAGAGTATAAATTAAATATTACTAAACATTTATATATTTCATATAAAAGTAAATTAATGTTTTTTAAATATATTATTTTATTTCCATAGAAATAGAATTGTTTAAACAAGGTAGATAAAAATAATGATACATTTTAACAGTAACAAAAATAAGATCTTAAAAAATAGAAATTATAATTTATTCTTTACAAAAAAAAATGCTCAATTAATTGTCTATCATAATGTTTATTAATATTAATATATTTTTTTGACTTCTTAGCCAAACAATTTCTTTATGAATAATAATAAATATAAGCTGTTAAATTAGATTTTTTAGATAGAAAATGCCAATCCTAATGTAGTAGTTGGGTTGTTATCCTTTAAGTGGCAGGTTTAAGGTTCAAATTCCACTTATAACAAAATTTAGAAATTATATTTGCATTATGGTAACTGTCTTCTGTTGATCAGTTGGCCTCATGTGACTATAATCCAAGTACACCAAGTCAGGTTCTACTGATATTGAGAACTAGAGGCATCTATAAGAAGTATAATATTACATGTACTGTATATAGAGGAATGTATAACCAGTATTGTATAAGACTTTAATACAAATCCATGATAAGACTACTAGACATAAAAGACTAAGGAACTGAGGTAATAGAAACTTACTTAAAAATTTCTAAATAAAAGAGATAGCATGAACTTTCGATAGTACTATCAGATTAGTTAAAGCCTACAAAACATCTTTATAGAAACTAAAAATTAAACTGAACATCAAATATGTGTAGAGGAGCATATAACCAATCAGGTTACTAGATTCGTTAAAGAAAAAGAATACAAAAATATATCATATTGGGTCATCTGGATTGGTAGTTTAGAAGAAATTACCAGTTCTAAGTTGTGGCTAGTAGAGGATAATGGAGAAAAATAAGTATTAGAATTCTAGTAAACTTTATAAAATTAGAAATAGTATAATGTAGCAGTTAAACAGATAACCCTTATAATTGCAAGTGTTTGATAACTATAGTGTGTTGCATAAAACTAGATTAGTATATATGAGACATAAAGACTCTAGTAAGTTTTCTATTAAGGATAAATTAGTTCTAAAGATATTAATTAGTATTGAAAACTTGGATAGGTATAGTCTTAAAGATGTTCTTATGATACAAGATGAATTGCAATATAGAGAGTTTAAATAGGCAAAACCTCTAGTTGGTTTGCAAGTATAATATCTAATGTAGAACTTATATAGTAATGTATACATATGACTAGTTATAATCTCCAATATAAAGTAAGCCTTTAGTAATACACTATGTTCTATTTATTTGAATAAAAATATTGCATCTAAAGACAGAGACTAACATAAAAAAAATAAAAAAAAAATAAGACTTTTTAGTATAGGTGTAGTAACCTAGTAAAATGAATAGATTGTTAATTCTCAAATGATAGATCTAAGGTTTAATTCTTATGAATAATAAATTTTGGAAATTATATCTGTGTTATGTAACTGTTTCTTGCTAATTAGTTAGGTTTTAGGCATCTGTAATTTTAGATATACCAAGTCAGGTTCTATCTAATATTGGAAGCTTAAAATATTTATATAAAATATAACATTATATATATATAGAGAAATATGAAAAACTAGTATTATATAAAATTTTGATACAAATTCATAATAAGACTATCAGATATAGAAGACTAAGAAACTGAGGATACAGAAATTTACTTGAAATCCTAAATAAAAAGATAACACAAACTTTCAATAATGTTATTAAACTAATAGAAACTTATAAAACATTTTTATAGGGGTGTGGCGACCTAGTGAAGTGGTCAGGTTGTCAACCCCCCAAGTGGTAGGTTGGGTGTTCAAATCCTATCGAAGGCGAAAATTTGGATAATCACCTATGTAATATTTGTATTATGGCAACTGTTACTAATGGTTGGGTTAGGATACCTGTAATGGCAGTTGCACCAGCATGACTGGCAGGTCATGGGGCATCTGTGCAATGTTGGAGTTACACAAAGGAATGCAAACTGATATATCAGGTGGTGCAAACACTAAATAAGTTCTTGTGGCCATGTAAATCTGTTAAAATTGAGTAACAAGAAGTCCATTTGGGAAGACCTGAATAGAGAGGTAACTGGATCTTCGATGAGCTTACTGTAAAGGCTAGCTTAGCAAAACGGATACTCAGGTCTAGTATCCAGTCCTAGTAGCCAGACAGGCAAGAACCTCTAAGTTGTAAGTCTCAGAAGTACTACCAACCAGGCCACCAGAACGAACTGGAGAAAAAGGATATCAGGCTGACCTAATATATTGATGGACTGGTCATAGTCTTACATGGGCTATCTGAATTGGAAGTTTGGTAAAAGGATAGGAAAAAAGGCAAGATATACTAAAGTACTAGGTTATGCTGTAAAGTAGATGTTGAAGTCTAAGTAAACTCTACAAGAGCATAGCAGTTTAATGGTTAGCCCTAACCACAAGTGTTAATTCTACCATAGCAATACCTAGGTCAGCTGTAAAAATAGGTACAGAAGGCTCTGGGAGGTTTACCTCAAGGATAAATTAGTTCTAAGGTTGAGGACGATGATCTGGTACATCAGAGATAACCAGTAATATTAACACAGGTTACAGGTTCAGAGGGTTTAAAGTGGAACACTCAAGTAAGGGTGTTAGATATAGCAATTGGTAGGGAACCTTCAGGCGGACTCCTTAAATAGGTAATATAAAAAAGTTATACATGTAGCCAATTGTATACTCTCCTGTAGTGGTTCATTGAACCACAATACTGATAAGTGATTAATAAAAGTCAAAA
>CAJVQA010010189.1:0-11552 GCA_910591915.1 Cetraspora pellucida | reverse complement strand
ATGTCAGAGTTTTGAATTGTTGATATAAGAGACTTTGGAATAAGTCCTTTAAGAGTAAGGTTGGGATAGTAAGTATTAGGTAATGTATATAGAGAGTTAAGAGCTGGGTGATGAAGGATTTTATTAATTAAGTCATGTTTATGATGAGTGTCGAGGTCAGGCAAGTTATTAGAGATAATTTGATTAGTGGAGGTTTGGATGATTTGGTCAAGTAAAGATGGATTAGCACAGGTGCGCCAGTGGGAATGGGAATTAGGTAGATTACAAAAGAAACAAGTAATGTCTGGGTATTGGCTTGGAGTTATGTTTGTATTGCTATATTGTTTACACAATTTTAATTAAAAAGTAAATACTGTTGACTGTTTTGGTGTTTTACATGTTGATCTTTTAAAAAGGGTAAACTGAATTGGTTACTTTTTATAAAATTTTTCTCAAAACAAAAAGAAGGTATAAAATAAACCAAACTATAGCTTTTGTGAATGCTTAACCCTTCTGAAAGTTCTTTATAAGTTTTACAGTTATATAAAAATAATATATCCAACACTGTTATTTATTTTATAAAAGACTTTTGGTTTTTACTAACCATTTCTTCTATAGTTTTGGAGCTCTTTTAAACTATTATCACAAAGTAATAGCTTCTTTTTCAACTTTATTTCAATATCTATTATGCATACTTAGTGTTTTAGAAAAGTTTTCATAGAGATTAATTTATTAACTATATTATTTTTCTGTAGTTTGGCATTTTGAAAAGTTTGGTGCAGATCTTAATTTTTAATTAAATACAAAAAATTCTATTTTTTAACTTATAAATAAAAATTATATTTAAAAAATTGCTTTTATAATATAGTAAATAAACTAACAAAACATAATATAAATAAAACTTTAATTCAACTAAATACAGAATATTTTTTTTTGTCTTTTATTTTATTTTATATAAAAAGAAATTTCTTAAATATTTAAATTAAGAAAATTTTTAAAAAATGACGATTCTAGTGTAGTAGTTGGGTTGTTATCCTCCAAGTGGCAGGTCTAAGATTCAAATCTTATCTATTGTTACAAAGTAAATTTTTAATATAGCATAGTAAATTATATTATTAGTAGTTGTTATATATTTATTATTATATTTTATATTATATTTATTATTAGTTATTAGCATAGTTATATTATAGTATATAGTAGTTAGAAAATAGAATCTTAATTGGCTGTTAGAAGTGTAATACAGACATATAATATTGGGTAATATCTATGATGTTATTATTGTTTTACAAACCCCAAGTACTCATATACAAGTTTCATTATCCTAATACAATTTATTGTACCAAATACTACAGTACAAGAATCCCTGTATCCCTAACATAATTCCCAAGTATTCCAATATAATTCTCAGATGTTCCTGCACAATCCCAAGTATCCTTATCCAAACTCAAGTACCTTGACACATGCCCCAAGTGTTTCAAGTACAAATGACAAATACATATAAACATTGTCCCAACTATCTCTGTACAAACTCTACTTGTCTCTATACAATCTCCACTATTCCAAATACAGTATCAAGAAATGTTATTCAAACCCCCACTATCTTCACTAGGTAAAAAGATATATAAAGGGTATCTTTTCTTCTTCCTTACCAATTTTAAATTCCTATACTTCAATTCAAACATAATAACCTTTTAATTATAAAATGTGATATTCCTCCTCTAGGGTAATTCCTATAGGCAAGATTGTCACCATGTGTGTTATTAATAAAAAGTTAATCTATATATTATTATTATCTCGAACTGTTTACCTATTGCTATGTAGTAAAGTAAACTACTACACCTCCACTCTGTATATATTTGCAATAGTCAATCATTATACCAAGTGACCTTGTTATTTGATTGTATTGTACCAAGAAGACTGCAACCTTGTAACATTTTGGTACCTTCTGGCAGAAATACAAAAATTTTTGAATAAATCTAACAAATCTTCTCTGATGAAAAAAATAAAAAATTAGTTGACCATCGTTTTTCTTTAATATCTCTATGAATTTTTATCCTATCTTCAAAATCTCACCTTATTTAGATTCTTGAACATTTTCTTTACATTTTGATATATAGATTACTTAGTAACAAAATGCATCTCTAATCTTATATAAATCGTTAAAGTTTTAACTCACTTCTTGTTACAAATAATTTTTTTAAAAATTTTCTTTTTCTGAATATCAGTACACAAACTTTGACCCTTAATATCTCATCATCCACTTGTCTGTTTTGGATGAACTCACCTCCTTTAGATTCATAAAAACTTCTTTTATATTTTTCATCTAAATATTAAGATCTATTAACTTAGTATCAACATCTTGAAAAGGAGAAAAAGAAGAAAGAAAAAAATTTTACAATAATAATTTTGAATACATTTTATTTTTTTTTAATATTTCGATAAGTTTTGATCCTACAGAAATATAACACATATTAGCATATTTACAGAAGACTGCTCTATAAATTTTATTATACTATATCATAATATAAAAATGCTTTCCTGACTCGTAAATCACTTCCAAAGTAGTGATGACATTTTCCTATGTCTATAAAATCCTTCTTGATGATAACAAAAGAAAAAAATAAGAGATTTGAGATTTCTTTAAATCATTATAGAACATTAATCACTAAACCAAATTTAACGTTTCAATTACCATTAGAATCGTAGAAGTCTGCTCTACAACTTTAATTAAGGACCCAAGACATAATTACTTAATACCAACATCATATTCGGGATACTTTTATAAAAATATATTCTTAAAATGATTTTCCTTTACTGTATCATAGAGACGAAAATTTTTAAAATTTTTTTTCAGATCTCAAGATATTATATAATCTTTAGATATCTCATTTCTTTTTGACTGTTGACCATTATATATATAAGAGATAATAACATATTGATATAAATATTTTTTTATAATCATTAGTATAATTATTTATTAAATTATTTTATAAATACAGATCTTATTTAAATTTTATTATTTGGTTTAGTTTAGAATAAGCTCTAAATGAAGGTAGTTTCCAGGCCTCTCTCTTAACAAAAGACATTTTTCAAGACAGTTTGTTATTTTTGAGTAAAAGTGACTGATAGTATATTTCTATTCTTATAAAAATAGATTTAATTTTATTATCTAAGCTAGTAAGATTTTATTATGTACTCTTAGACATTAAAATATAAAATTAAATTTATTTATTCTGGCAAAGACCTAGATGTATTAGAATATTTATCCTAACAAAGACCCAGATGTATTAAAATATTTATCCTGATAAAGATCCAAATATATTGGAATATTTATTTTAGTAAAAATCCAGATGTATTGGAATATTTATTCTGGCAAAGACCCAGATGTATTGAAATATTTATCCTGAAATTTATACTTTTACCTTCTAGCTTTGATTTTTGATTTTTGATTTTGACATTATAAGCCAATCATATATGCATATATATTTTGAAATTATTTAGTTTTTAATTTGATTATTTGAATTTTTTATTTTGCTAGTATCATGTTTTAGATTTATTATTTCCTATTTTTATTATTTTATTATTTTATTGTTTGTTAATACTAACCATTTCTAGAAAAACTTATTTTCTGATAGAATACTAAAAAAAAATTATTAATGTTAAACAAATTTGCAAACAGAATTACTAAAATATTTACAAAAAAAGAAACTACAAAAACAATTTTTGAAAAGTTTTCATTTTTCATCTATATCTCTATGAGTTTTGAACATAAAAAGATCAAACATATATCATTCTACTCGCAAAAACCTTCTCTATATTTCTTATTATATTATATCTTAGTAAGAAAATGCTTATCTGATCTGCAAATTAGCTCTAAAATCATGATAACATTTTTCAATATCTATAAAAATAATTTTTAAGAAACCCCAAGAAGGAAAAAGAGACATTTGGCATTTCTTAAAATCATCATAAAAAGTTATCTATAAGACCAATTTTAACATTTTAATATTTCTTAGAATCGGAAAGATCTCTTCTATAACTTTACTTAAGAGCTCAAGATATGAATACATAGTATGAAAAGGCTTAAAAATACCTTTTCAAAAAGTATAATTTAAAATAATTTTTTTACTGTACCATATAGGTAGAAAAACTTTAAAAATTTTTCTAATCTAAATCAGACTATGTAATCTATAAAGTCTTATTTTTTTTAGGTTCTATCATGTTCTGAAATACTAAAGGAGATGACTTTTTAAACATTATATATATTTAATAATCATATATATATCTTATTATATTTTATCTTTTATTAGTATAGTTATTCTCTTTTTTGCAAATAATATAAAGTGATAACTGTATTCATGAATAGTATTTTGGCAAATATTAGCTTTATATTATTGAAATTTAAAGACCACATATAGCTGTGAACAGACTGGTAATTAGCACTTCTTTCTCTAATTATGTCTTAGGATATTTCTAGGTTTTAGTGTTTAGTAATCCTTATAAAGGGTAAACAATCTTATTATGCCTAACTAATATAGAAAAAACAATAGGTGATAAACCTGCATATCTGAAATGTGTGTCAGGTTTGTGGCGCATGTCGATCTGCCACACCGTGATTACACGAACATGGCCAATCAGAAATCGAGTGTCGGGGTTATAACGATCATGTATACGATATACAAATATAGTAATAAAAATTGTTCGCTGAGTTTGTTCTGACATATGCAAGACCCTACGTAATATAATAAAGTATAAAATTAATAAATAAAAAGGGGTCGATTACTTGTAATCAACCTTTCGCTTTTTTCAAATTTAAGTAGAACGGTAGTTAATTAAAGAAAAATTGAGAAAGAAAAAAGAGTGATCATACGTTGCACCCGCAAAAAACTACTTGTGTAAGAAATATTAAATTTATCACGTCGCATGGAAATCAGATTTTAATTCATAATATATTGAATCGTTCAAATATGAACGTATTGTGAAACAGCTTATCATCCAACCCAATTGTCCGCCTTCTTTACAAAGTGTAAACTAAAATTTTCCTGCTTATAACCATATCTGAAGGGCTTAAAATTATACATAAATACACTGGTTTTTTTCACGTGTTTCTTCTTTGAGCCTTTTATTTTTTAAATACGCTGGCATTGGTGAGAAATTTATATCCTTTATCCGTTTATATACAGCAAAATTTACAATCTAACGTTTATCTAAATTTTTTTTTTTAAAGGTAGTTTGATTTCCATATTTAAAGTCTTATGGATAAAATACCAGAGGTTAATCGATTTTATATATTTTCATGATATATAGTAAATTTTATAATGGAATTCAAGAAAACAAATATATTTACGTTAATCATTAAAATTTAATTTGCATTTTAGGTCTTTTCTTGGGATTCGTTGCCCGAACTTCTAAAACCCGTACTACCTAAGCATTATACATATGTAATTAAGAATTTCAATGAACTACCCCCATATCAAACAAATGAAAATTTTTTGGTTCCACAATTTGAGCTAGATGCGTTCGTTGGCATCGATAATAAAGAAAAGGCCCGTGAATGGTTTTCAGCATTTGAATCTTGGTCAAACACAACTATGCCAGAGACTAGACGTTATCCAATTAAAGGAAAACAAGTAATTTTTAGAGAGTTAAGGCATTGTATGCATAGTAATTTAGTAAAAAAAAAACAAGGTAGTCGGGAGACAAAACGTGTGTAGTCATCTCGCTTGCGTAATACAAACTGTAATGTGACCATTCACCTTCGATTGGAAAGTTGGCGTGTTGTTGAATTTAGTCATGCTATGGAAATAAACATTAAGTTTATACATAACCATGTAATTAAATCAGCAGAGACATTAAGTTTTCGACGTGTTAATGAAAAGGTTCAGGAAAAGTTTATAAATCTCTTTAAGGATGGTCATTCTCCCGCTTCAGCGATGTATACCTATGAAGATGAACTTTATCTAAATATGAAAATGAGGAAGAGCTATTGTTATTACTTGCAGATCGGGCTACTAACCCAGATTACGATTATATTGCCAAGCTATTTCAACAATTTTACAAAATGACACTTGGAGACCGTAATGGTAGTTTAATGTTTAAGCGTTTAGTAGATGTTATAAATGATTATAATAATTCTGGCCATGGTAAAGCCATTTTACAAGAATATAACGCGAATCATGGAAGCTCATATATTCTATGTATTGTAACTAATCTTATGTGCCGGGTGCACGAAAAAATTTTGCAAGCTGGGGAGATATGTTACGTTGATGCGTCATCCTCCTTTGAACCTCTTAATACCTCCATTACTTTACTTTACACTAGTTGCATGGTTGGGGCTCTTCCACTTGGAGTGTTTATTACTTCTGATGAACATGAAGTCACGTTAAAAAAAGCGATTGATCTATTAAAACTTATCCTTCCTCCATATGCTTTCTTCGGGCATGGAGCACAAATTGGCCCAAAAATTTTCATCACAGATGATTCAAGCGCGGAACGGAATGCTTTGGAATCATGTTGGCCAAATGGTAAATTCTATATTTAATTATTTTCAAGTTATTTTTATTGATATTTTAATTTATTTATTTGTTTCTTATTTGATTTATTACAATATCTTAACTTTATTATTTTAATTTATTTAATATTTTAATTTATTTATTTGTTTCTTATTTGATTTATTACAATTAATATTTTGATTCATTTATTATTTATTATTTAATTTAAATAATTTAATAATTTATAAGGCATCCGTCTCCTTTGTACATTTCACGTACTTCAAGCCTTCTGGAGATGGCTTCAGGATCCCAAACATAAGATTAATAAAGAAGACTGAGCTCTTATTATGGATAAAATGAAACAAATTCTATACGCACAGTCAAGTTTTGAAATGGAAACAAATTATAATGAATTAAACCAAGAATTTTATCAGTTTTATCCTCAATTAAGACAACACTTTGAACACTTATGGAAACGTCGCTGTTTTTGGGCTCTTTTTTTTCGGTCTAACCTCTATACACGGGGTAATAATACCAATAATTATGTTGAAAGGAGTTTTGGCATATTAAAGGACATAGTCTTCGCACGAACCCAAGCATACAACTGTGTTCAAGTTTTCCAATTCATTACAACAAAAATGGAAAGATTTTATGCATTCCGGTTACTTAATTTCGCGCATAAGCATTCAAGATATTTGCAAATTGCTAAGCGTTTTCTTTGTCCCGGCTGGGATACCATTAACACAAGCGCTATTCAGAAATCTAGCGTGGAAAATGAGTTTTTTGTACCAAGTGTACAAAACCCTAATACATTTTATACTGTAAACAGTGAATTCGGAATTTGCACCTGCCAAGTGGGAATGACAGGTGCACCTTGCAAGCATCAAGGCGCTATTTCCGTTAAATTTCATATATCAACATTTAACTTTCTACCCTCTTTAACTTTCAATGATAGAATGCTTTATGCTTATATTGCAATTGGTAAGTTGTTACTATATAAGATTGCCTGTAAATTACTTGTAAATTTGATCTGCTAAACTATTTTATTTATTATTTACTTATTATTTATTATTCATTTAGGATATGTTGCAAATGATAGTTCTTTTTACGCATCGTTGCATGCGGAGTTTATCCCTCAAAATGTAGATTTATACCAAAAGATAAAAACGCCAAATAAAAATGAAATGGTCAAATATAGGTATGTAAAGCTTTTCATATAATTTATTATACGGTTGTAAGGTTTAACAGTTATAATCTATAATAGGGAACAAAATAAAACGATTAAGGACATTGATACCTCAGAAGAAGATACTTTGAAATTCATTCGTTTTTTAGAGGAAGTCAAAAATGATTATCAGAATGGTGATATAAAATTGCAAATCGCATTAAACAAATTTGCAGACCGTTATGAAGCAGCAAAATCAAAGTCTACCCCCTGACTAGTATCATTTCTCTATGATCTTAATTATCGATTAGATCCAACGGTTAACATTAGAAGTGGTCCTATGATTCATGTTCAAGTTGAGTCCACAAAACGGCACAAATTAGGATTAAGCAGTAAGCGAAGACTACTCACTATTGATAACAAGGAAAATTTGGATCCTCGGGTTATTCCTAATAGGAAAAAGAGAAAAGTCACTGGAAAAGAACATAATTTGAGTAAAAGCATCAAAAAAAAATAGCGAATTGAAGGTATTATCGCATGGTTTACTCAAGAATTTAATTTAATAAAGATTGGACTAATGCGTAATTTATATAATATAATTAGACATCAAGATAGAAATCGATTGTATGTGCAGATTATAACTTCTCCTCTTCGCTTTTTTTTTTTTAAAAAAAAAACACTATTTGTTCTTAACTATTATTGGTATGAAAGTAATACCGTTAAAGATTATGCTAAAAGGTTTCAACTTGGTCAAAAAGAATGCAGTTAAATAGAATAGAAAATGCTTTGTTATATATTTTTAGTTTTCATGTAATTCAAATACTGTAAGTATTATCCAAGTTACATCAAGAAATTCTATATTGTAGAGCTCAATTTTACAAAAATAGAATTATAAATGAATTATGCAACTTTTAAAATTCAGAAAATTACTTAGTCAAGGTGTTAAATTGCAACCATGAAATATCGAATAAGAACACAATTTAATAAATTTCGAACCTTACTTAATCTAAATCTTTTGATTTTATTAGCATAACCTAAAAAGACTAAAAACATTCATCCTAACTATAGTACAAGCCATATTATCTTAATGCGAAGGCTCTTTTCGAAACTTTAACTTGTTTAAGTTTTTCCGATTCTATTAAATTTGGTATAGATTTACATTTTTAATGAAACTTTAAAATTTTCGCAAAGAAAAACCAGTTTTAACAAGAATTTGTGCTGTGAAAATGATAAAATTTCAATTTGTTTAGGGGTACGAAACTGGTTTTGCTCTATACCGTACAGCGCTGTATATAGTACCCCGGGTATTTTTCAAGAAAGCCGATCTAGATTGAACAATACCCCCCAAATATTGAGAGATAGGAGAATAATGCAAATAATCGTTACTCATCAATATATACCTTACTATTAGACAAACCCAATGAAAGATCGCACTATAATTATGAAAATTGGGTCACAAATCGCTTGTCAAGAAAAAGGAAGATACTAGTACTATATGCAGCGCTGTACGGTAAGATAAATTAGAAATATGCACATGAATTCTTGTATTTAATTACATAATAATATTCACATATTAAATAATAAAAGTAAGCATATTGCTGTTATATTTAACCCAATTTTTTTTTTTATTTTAACACATATAACTTAGATTGGAGTTTATTAATGTTAATGCAATAATAACTCGATTTCTGATTGGCCATGTTCGTGTAACCACAGTGTGGCATGATCGACATGCGCCACAAACCTGTCACACATTTCAGATATGCGATAAACCTCTACTACATGATCCTATTCAACTCTTATAGTATCTAGGAGGCTATTGACTTTAAATTTCTTAAACACTTATTTTATTTTTCTTCTTTTATTTTCTTTTATTATTAGCTTAATCAAAACTTTTATTTTTATAAACTTTCTTTTATGATAATAATTTTTATATTCTTTATTAAAACAAAAAAATAATATATTTACATTCTTCTTTGATTACAACTACTTTCTCCAATCTTATTATCCAACTCAAATTGTTTTCAATCCTCCCATTCCTTATCTGAACTAATTTCTTCTTCATCTTCTTTTATTATTACCATTTTTCTTTTTCCTTTATCACTACTCTTATTCTCGTAATTATTCAAATCTAAAACATTACAATCTATCTATTCTATTTCTTCACCAAATTTATCTTTTTCATCTCTATTTAATGAATTATAAAATATTATTATTATTTAATTATTATATTATAATTATTATATTTTTATTACCTTTCTTCTTTATCTGAATCTCTTATTATCATCGAACTATTTAAAATATTTTCTTCTTCATTGATTACTTCTTCTTCTTCTTTTATTATTTTTTCTATTTTTTTCTAATTTCTTTATTCATATAACTCATCCTTTCTCTTTCCCATTCTTGTTTTTCTCTACTCCATTTCAACTCTTCTCTCTTGATTCTACCTTTCAAACTCAATTTTTTATTTTCTAATTTTTTTCTTTCTTTATTTCACTTCATCTCTTCTATCTTAACCTTGTTCTTTAATTCATCCTTTTCAACTACCAACTTCATCTTCTTATCTTGAACCTCTTGATATTTTAACCTTATATACTTTACCCATTTATAACTAAAAAATATTCTACTTACCTCCTAATTAAAATTTTCTATCTCTTTAATTTTTTTATATAACTCTTCATATTTCTTTCTTTACTTTCCACCTTTCTTACTAATAAACAAATCATTATTTTTTTCCTTCTCTTTCTTCAATAAACTCTTAACTACTTTCCTATATTTTACTTCACCTTCTTGAAACAACCTTCTCTATTCATCCTAACTATTCTCTGTAATTTTCATCTTATGCTCCAACTTAGTATTCTTCTTTTCTAAATGCTTAATCCATTCATCTCTCCTATAAAATAATCTTATTAATATTATAAAAAATTATTTCTTATAAATTATTGAATACTACCATATCTTATCTTTATTCTTCTTATTCCTATTATATTATTATTATTATTTAAAATTATTATTATTATTATTATTATTTCTTATTATTATTATTTCTTTTATATTTTATCTTCTCCTTCTTGCTTCTTCTCTGGACACTCTTTTCTTAAAATTTTTAGTTTGATATTTTATTTTTAAAATTACAATTATTTTTTTTCTTATATTTAAAAATCTTTTATATTTATCCCTTATATTATACCTAAATCTTAATTACAAATTACATGAAATTTTAAAATTTTATTAGACAATCAGTTAATAGAAGTTGATCTTCAAAAACTGTATGATAAACAAATTTGGCATAATATACTATTATAGTAAAATGAATAAGACAAGCATATGGCTGTTACATGGTCATATATTCAAATCCAGCTAATAGATGTATTAACTCTGTCTGATAAGGTTTACAATAACAGCATTAGCCTGTAGTAGTATAACCCAGTATTTTGGATTTTTGAACTATAAATATATTACTCTATTACAATAGATTAAAATTAGAATTATAGAAATGATTATCAAATACTAAAGTTTTAGAATAAGTCATGTGAAATTCTAAAATATTATTAGACATTTGAAGTATTCTAATGATCTTCAAAAAGGGTACAAAATTAAAATTTAGTAATGTTTCTAGTATGGATTAACAGTGTAAGGTATATTATCAGATAGTATAGGTCATATATTCGAAACTGGCTAGGGGGAGCTCTCTGCTAGAATCCAAGTTCAGTAGAGCCCTTGGTTGAAATACTAGAAACTGAATTTTTTTTTTATATATTTTTCTTCTTCGAACAATTATACATATTTTTATTATATGATATTTTATTAATTAGACTTCAATACTTTATTTTTTTTTTATTTTTTTTTTTTTTAACCTTAAGCAGTTACGCTAGTACTTTATTAAGATTCTTGAAACTATATACATTTATAATTAC
>CAJVQA010010188.1:0-11552 GCA_910591915.1 Cetraspora pellucida | reverse complement strand
TACCTTGTACAAGTCATATGTAATGCATTGACCAAAAACACAATAAAGGCAGTAGCTACCGATAACATCGGCTTTAACAAAAAAAAAAAAAAAAAAAAAAAATTAAATTTATAAATGAACCTATTTGCATTTATATCAAATAAATATATAATTAAAATAAAATTATAAAAAATTGTAGAATTTTAAAAATATATCTATAAGTTAAATAATAAAAAATCTAATTTGTTTAAATATAGCTCACCTTATTATAGAAACTTTTAATATAATAAAGAATTTTAAATTGCAGATTATAAAAATATATCTAGTATTTTCAAGTCTAGTATTTTGAAGTCTAGTATTTTGTAGTCTAGTATTTTTAAGTCTAGTATTTTTTAATATAACTTTACTATAATATGAATGCATTATTGTTTATTATTTTTTTTGTATTTTTATCTTTATTTTTTGTTGAAATATAAATATTAATGAATAAAAAAAAATTATATATATTTAATTTTTGTACAATAAACTTACAGTTCTTATAGTAAAAACTAGAATCAACAGTTTACATTACAATAACAATAAAGAAATCATTATATAATATCAGTGGTTTCTGTAAATAGATGTATTAAATTAGGAACCTAATTAACAGTTATATATTATATAATTCTGTACTAAAGACTAAAAATTGATTATATTACTATAAATATATACTGTGTCATATTATTTCAAATTTTATACAATACAGTACAAAATTATCTTTAAATTTATATGTATCTTCATACTATATTATATATATCAATTTAAAATTTATAAAGTACTGTAATAAATATCTTTCATACATATAGCACACTATATATGTATATTTATATAGAAATTTTATATATGTAAAAATCATAATAGCATATATAATTTATAAAAAAAATATTTTGAAAAAAGTTAATTTTCCTATAAACTTATATAAAAAAAAGAACAATGCTCATATTTGCTCTAACTCTAAATATAAAAAAAAAGGTTTATTTGTAAAGAATTAGGTCTCCTCTTTCAATTAACATGAATATGATTCATCACATCTCTTTGTCAAACAGATAATAGACTTATTAAAATTAATTTTACAAACTTATATTAACTGTACCTACTATCAAATTTTACTCAATTTTCATATATTCATACATATTTATACAATTATACAGTACTATGTTACAGGTACCATACCTAAAGTTAGAAATTAGCATTATGCAAGCTGACCGAAATTATACTAACTGGTCACAATCATGCTAGCTAGTCTGAATTCTAAAAGTCATATTGCACAGTCTTTCAAAAGTTCTGCTACATATAGTACATAGTGTACTGTATATATAGCATATCACTATACATGCCCAATGATGCAACTAATATATTTATTAAATGAAATACTGATACTCTTCACATCTTCCGTTCCTGATTTTGCATAACAATGTTGTGCAGCTATCTTATATTATATATACTTTAATATTAATGATTTTTTGAATTTAAAACACAGACTTCGATTGCACATAAGTCTGTCTTAAATATTATTCAAAATGTAAGCTTTATGTCTTACCAAGAAATTTTCTTGCAAGATTTTTAGTCTAACTGCATTGCTCGATCTTCTTTCTTATAGTGCTTTAAAAATGATAAATTTTAATGAAAGCTTAGTTTTAGATGCAAAATTTTGTGCTCTTCTTTGTATTACCTTAAACTTTGTATATATATTTAAGATGACAAGCAATATTCAGAAAAGTTTCTAAATTACTAAGCTTTTAAGTTTATAAATTATGTATCATATTAAAAAAAAAGGGTGGGTTTTTATTATTCCTCATATATTCAACTTTCCATTTCAATCTGAATACAAGAGCAAACCTTTTATTTATTTATTTGGTTTATTTACTTTATTTTGCATCTGATTAGTTATCTATAAATTATTCCATTATCTATAATACCATTGTTAATTATTCTTGTATTGAGCTACCTCATTATTATCATTAATTAAGGATTATGATCATCCAAATGCTCCTAAAGGGTTGAGTTAATTCAGGTAACCCTAATTAAAAATCTGATTTTGAGACCCATTATGTCAACTTATTTATAGTGATAGTGTTTTTTAAATTAGTGTAGCCATTAAATTTCATACATCATACATCAGCATAGTGGGCTTTATTAGGATTGGAAGATCATCATAATAAAGTCTGATTACTGAATTTTGGTCTAACTATATGTTTATAATATGAAATATAAGCATATTTTAATATATATTAGAGTTTTTAACAACTTGGAGGTCCTAATTTCTCCCACCACTTCTGATTGGCATAATAAATATTGTCTCTGATTGGGTGAAGTAATTACATAGTACTTTGTATTGTCAAAAATATAAAAAAAAATAATAATAAAATAAATAAATAATAGAAATTAAAAAAAGGAAAAAATAAAAATAAACCAATAAAATAAAATAAAAGAAAAAATTGCCATTATTTTAGTGCATATAAGTTACAATGATTTGAATAATAATTTTGATTTTTCATAAACAAAAGTTTTATATTTACATAGTTTTATTGGCGCATATAAAATAATCAGAATTTTTCATAAACAAAGGTTTAACAATAATGCACAAACACTTAATCTTTAGTAAATTTTATATTGAAATAGTAAACAAAGTACATCAAGATATTTATACATCTTAGTTACTAAAGGTTTTAAGCTTTTATTATAATAATTCACTTACAAATCTTTACTTAAATACATGTGCATATATAGGAAAAAAAAAATAAATTAATACTTATTTTGTCTTATGATTTTTGTATTTGGTGCTATATGATAAATTGATTCATTGTCATTAGTAGCTTGAGTAACAGATTCTAACCTTGCGATTCTTGATCTTTTCATTTGGGTAGCTTACTGAAGGGTCATTTGAAGATTATAAATATCTTCTCCTTTCATATTTTTTCATTCATTAGCAATTGCAACAAGATCCTCTTGCAATTTTGCAAATTGAACCTCCTTATCATCATTATTTGTTTGATCTGCAAAAAAACAATTAGAACAATCAGATTCCAAAGATATTTGTTGATCATCTTTATCATAAACATAATTTTTTGCTAATACAGCAAACACATGTTTACATGGCAATTGTCATGATTTAAAGTTATAACAATTGCAAATATAAGAAGTAGTATTGAAATTATTATTATTATCACTTGTAACATCTTTCTTTCTAACTAAATACTCTATATCATCATTTGTCAAAGAATGTATTATTCACAAATTAGACTGAATATTAAAATGTTGTTACTATGTGTAGTCTTTACAATTTCTCTAATGCATTATTGCTGCAATTGTGAGCTTATCCTGCCTATTTTTAAGTTATTAAGAAAAACTGAAAAATTCATATCACAAAGTACAATATTCACAAGAAGATGCACTTTGCCATTGAGTTGTCTACCTGTAAAGATAAAAAAAAATTATTATTATTATAATTTATTTATTTATTTTATATATAAAACAATCTAAGCTTCACATGTCTTCAGATAAAATTAGTAAAAAAAATTAATCGAAATTGTTTTTATTTTTATTTATTTAATTAATTTTTTTTTTTTAATTAAAATTTTAACTTATTCTAATTTTACCTGAACACCCTCTTAAATAAGAATATTTTAGTTTATAATAAAATGATTCAATCAAATTATTAGTATCTATCATATCTCTAGAAATACCTCTCATACAAACCATCCACATATCATACTTTGACCATCACCAATGTTCAAAATAATTAGCAAAAGTATTTATTACTTCAGTACCTATTTCTCTCTATCGATCAATTGCTCCTGTAACCTGTGCTTAGGCTTCTGTATCATTCCATTCTTCTATTTTTAGAAGCCTCCAAAGATCTTTCTAAATTATTTCTTTTAGTGAAATATTATTTATACCATACTTGTGATAACTTTTGAGTTCAAGATCGCAAAACATGAAAGTGATACAAAAACATAGAACTATCAGAAAAACATTCTTGTGATGCTTTTATTTCTTCATCTGTATCATCTACTATAAAAATATCTAGTCGCTATTCCTTATTTTCAATTTTAAAAAATTGAACCATTCCTTTAACATTGATGTTTACCTAAATTTACTTATTAGAAATATGACTAGATATCCACTATCTGCAACTAGATGGTATATAATAAGTGTGAATAAATAATATCTATAATGATTCATCTTATGTGTTCTATTTAAACATACAACTCTTGCATGTTCTATTAATTCTCGCTGCTCTTTAGTTTGGAACATAAAAATGAAACCAATATTATCTACCTCATTCTGTTTTCTAAATATACAAACCCTATCCTTACTAATTATTTTATTCTTTCATATCTCTAAGGAATGGATTTCATCTTTATCAAAGTAGGCAGATGTTTTTATTATATTATAGATGATCATATAAATATCATCACACATTATTAATCCATTCCATAATATTTGTACATTATTCAAATAATCTTTAGAATTAATCTATAAAATAATTTATAAAAAAAATTAAATATATAAAAACAAAAAATTTTAATCAAATATTCAAACTGCACCTGAGAACCTCATTTTAACGCATAAATCTTTTTCTGAATAAAATTAGAGTTGTTATACTTAGAAAAGATTTGATATTAGAGTGAGGCACTCAGATACGATTAGAATAGTGCTTAATTAAAAAAAAATTTAAGTTAAAATTAAAAACAATAGAAATTAATAAAAAAAATAAATAAAATAGAAATAGAATAAAATAAATAAATAAAAAACAATAAATAAATTAATAAAAATTAATAATAAAACCTGCTCTTGTAATTCAATTGCCCGAAATTGCATAAATTTATGGATACTAAATACATCTAAACCTTCAAGTACATGCTGTTGAATGAATTGGCAAATATTATTTGAAAGAGACAGTGTATACAAATCTGAAAGTTGACCAGGCTAATGGTTGTGATATTTATAGTAATATTTTAAGGTAACCATTGATGAGTTAACAGGACATACAACAGAAATGTAACTTTTACACCCACATTTTTTAGTTTCTTTCTGTATTAAACATGATTTTTTATTGTGATTTTTTTCAGCAATGCTCTCATATTCCCTATAATGATGACAAAACCATCTTTCAGTCCACAAATTTTTTCTTTTTCCACCTATTTTAGTCTTATGATCATGTTTATTATAACTTAAGCCTATCTTCTTAAGGTTTTTAATCCATTCTGTATATTTATTTACTGATAAATGATATGTTTTAACTTTTTCTGCCTCAGATGTTTCTTCTAAATCATCATCAACAACCTCCCACACTTGACCAACTCCATCTGATGCATCTAGAATTGAGTCAAGTGTGTTATCAAGTTCATTATCACTGATATCCATATCAACTTCCTCTTCAATATCAAAAATATTATCTGGTGGAATTGACATATTAAACGAAAATAAACAACAAAGTGGTCTTATATATGTTTTTTATTTTTTTTTATTTTTTACTTTTTTTTATTTTTATTTTTTATTTATTATTATTATTATTGCAATAGCAAATTTATACAGTATAATAGATTTAGTAGAATTGGTAAAAAAAAATTATTTTTAATCAATCACGCGAGACTTTAAGAAATGTTAAATTGGAACGAATTGTTAAAGGTTAGTATTAAAAGACAGAAAGAATTATTTAAAAAAAAAATTTTAAAAATATGTAATTATTTCAAAAGCGATACTTGCAGCACATCAAGAGTATCTTTCTCCGCCCGATTGTCCAATGAAAGACAAGACTAGCATTCGTCCAATGGGAACTGGTGGGGGAAATTAGTAAACCCAACAACTTGTATAGCTTGGCTTAACTCTAAAAAACTATGTTTCCGGTTTAAACCATGGTTTTTGAGACATGACTTAAGCCATAGTTATTGCTGAAAGCATGACATTATGATAGCACCCTATAAAAAAAATTTTATTCAGAAGATATACATTGTATAGAAAATATATAGAAAGTTGTAGTTTTTGGTATTGTCACCATCGAATGGAAGAGCTTCCGACAACCATGCCGAGTTTAACTCCGATGGTTGACGTAAGAGAGATGCGATGCATGATGACAAATTATGGAATTCGGATTTTACAAGATTAGTAGGCATCTATTATATAAAAGAATGTAGATTTATGTATTCTTTATTTAGAGACGATTTCAGAGTGCATTCTTCCTTTTTGAGCTAAGGACAAGAGCAACCCTTTAAATACATTCTCATTTCTTATGAGGTCTATGCTAAGAATATAGCATCTGTGTTATAACTCTGAATCCCACATGCTTTCTTACGGGCAACTCATTTTATCAAGTTTATGCGAGAGCGTATACGCGACTAGGGGAAATTCACATAGGTTAAGCCACTAAGAAGACATAAGAATGCCTAATATTATAAAGGTAAGGCTAACTCTTGGCTATGACGATACATTTATGTGACAACTTAATGAATTAGACAAATATGGAAGTGAGAGACATAGGAAAAAATTATTAGTTACAGTATATTTACTGTACGTTTTATACTTTTACTATATACAGCTAAAAAAAATAAACTGTTGCAAGATTTGGCATGCTTTCTATATGTTTCTGTATATTTTTGTATTTTCTATATGTTTATTATATATTTGCTATATGGGCTTGGTGCTGCAAAAAGAGGATAAATTGACAAACAATAGGTTTCAGAAAACCAATTTTTATGTTATAAATTTTATAATAAATCAAAAGAAATTGCAAATTTTAAAGAGTTATATTGCATAATTTTACTAATATGGCTACTTTTGTGTTTTAGTAAAAAATGATCCTAATATTATTCTAAATTAATTTACGCAAAAAAGTTAGCCTTAAAAATTTGTTAATTTACCTCTTTTTGCAGCACCAAACCCATATGTTTTTTTTACATGATTTTTTTTGTAGTGCAGATTACATATGCTTGATGTAAAATTAAAGAGCCATAGTTTAAGCTGGGCCATTGCTAAGCTTGGCTCTAAACTATAGATCAAGCCACAGCTTAAGCTTTAGCTCAATGGCTTAGATCAGTTTAATTCCATCTAAAATTCGAATGTGCGGATCCAATCAATTACGTGATTTCCAGAAATCAAACAATTTGATTGGATTCGCACATCGAATTTAGACAGATTATGCTCATAGGCAGAAGTTTGTTTGATTGGCTAATAAATACAATTTAATTTTTAGAGTTACTTTTTTTAAAAAAAACCGAAAACTAATCATTATGAAATAAAAAAAGCTGGATAAAATGTTTCATAAAAGCTGTAAGACTCAGCCAAAAATAAGACCGAATTCTCGTCCGTTTAAGAAAGTTAGTATAGTAATAACTTCTCAAAAACAAATAAAATAAACTTATTATTAAGCTGATTTTTTTAACGGACGAAAATTAGATCTTATTTTTGACTATAGAATGTCCTACAGCTCTAATGAAACCTTCAATATGGTTTTTTTCCTTTATGATGGTTGGTTTTCTAAATTTTATAAGTAATGTAAAATTAAACTGAATTTATTAGCCAATCAGACGAACTTCTGTCTATGACCATTATGCAGCTAAACCCGGCTCGTTAATAACTCTATATATATCTGAATCATGCCAGCATCATGTGATCCTGAAATAATAATTCAAGCAAGGATAATGATTGTTGTATGAAGGATTTTAACTTAAGATTATCAAACATAAGTGCATAATTAAATTAATTCATTAAATAAGCAGATAAACAAAGTAATTTAGTCAAATGGTATACGACAATTGAATATTGAACAAGATTATTCATAGAAAACATAGATCACATAACTAGTATCATTGTACTCAAGATCTTGTTTATAAATGAAAATAAGTAATACATGATAAATAAGTCATGACCAATCAGATTTAAGATTTTGTAGACAGAAGTCATTTCAAATGTCATAGATACCATACATCATTATATTCGTTCCTAATAAAAGTTTGAAATTAATATAATAAAACATGTTATTTATACATTGATAAAAAAGAATTCATTTTCAACTAAATAAAATCTAAAAATTAATTTAAACATAATACGTATTCAAAGAAATAAATTATAATTATCTGATGAAATATCGGGGTTTCATTAGCAATAAACAATTATTTAAAAAACATTAAAACAGTTATTTTGTCATATTTAATTTTTGTAACAAAGCAACTGCCTTTGGTTGATTTTTTAAGGCAGCTAATTGAATGCATTCTTTTGCTTTTGTTTCATTAACTGGCACACCAAACCTTCCATTTAAATAAATATCGCCTAAATTGTAAAGAGCTGTGGCATTTCCATTATCAGCAGCTAATGTCATATACTTTACAATTTCTGAAACATTTTTTGAACCATTCTCAAGCAAAGTGAATGCATATCGTAACTGAGCATCAACAATACCATTATTAGCAGCATCTTTGAAAAGTTCAAGAGCAGCATTAACGTCTTTTTTAACATGGATACCATTTAATAAATAATATCCTTTCCAATATTTTGCTAAATCGTTTCCACATTCTGCATGGCCAGAAAAACATTCCCATGCAAGATCATACTTTTTTGCTTGATGTGCACTATGCCCATCTTCAAATGGCCTTAAAGTATGTATACTAGGGATGGTAGTAATATTATCCAAAGTAAGTGTTTCACAATCTTCAGGTAAATAAGTACTTTCTCTATTGTTGTTATTTGATCTTTGATTGTTGTTTATTGCTGATGTAAGATCAAAACCAGGAATATCATCACTATTACCTTTAGGACATACTTTTGGAGAAGTCCCCTTAGGAGCATAATGATCATAAAGGTTCTTGACATCTGATAGCATCTCCATGACCTTTGGACGTTGAGAAGGTTCATGATTCCATGCTTAAAATAATTAATTGCAATCTATTGATTAGATGTTAATAGATAAAAATTTATGTGTAATACAGTATCAAGAAATACCTTTTGTAATTATTTTAGCAAGTTCTTGTGGAATTGGGTTAGGATAAATAATTATGTCCATAGTTTCACGTTTATTACTCATGACATGGTCCTGAATTGCGGCTACGGTATCCATATCCTTATATGGAATTCTTTGATGACAAAGCTCCCACAAAAGCATTCCAAAACTATAATTTATAAACGTCATAAGAACAAACCAATAGAAGTAATTTTAAGATACATGTAATAATACAGTATACCTAAATATTTCACAATGATGATCATATCTTCTATTAAGATTATATCGTTTGTTCGAATCACTACTCATTTTTTCGGGGGCTAACCATCTGATTAGATCCAATATACTCTTCACTTCCAAAGATTTCTCATGTTCAGTATGACTAAGTTCAAAATTTGAAATTTTAGGTTCATAACCTTCTGTAATCTAAAGATTTTTTTTACAATGTAAATAAAAAATAATAATAAGATTTATATATATAAATAAATTTAAAACTTACCAAAATGTTTTCGCAACGAATGTCATGATGCAAAATATTACAACTATGGATAAATAAAAGACCATTACATATATCACGAGCAATTTTTAATTTAGTAGGCCAATCAATTTTATTATACGTGTATAGCTTTTTTAGATTTCCATTTTTTGCCCAATCAAACACCATAACATGATTATTATCTATTACTGAAAGACCATGAAATGCAATAATATAAGGGCAATAACCCAATTTAAGAAGAATGGCTAACTCATGTTGGTCTATTTGAGATCGCACTGTATCATTATTTTCGATAACAAGAATTTTTTTGCATGCAACTTCAACACCTCTATAAACTCTTTTAATAATATTTTTTCCAGATTCTTTACCAAGTGGATATGGTTCAAGATCATCTGGGTTTATATTAGGTGCCTTGTGACCACTATTTAATTTTAATTTTGCGATATCCTCTGTACCCATGGATCCACTTTCAGGTTTAACTATTTGTTTAGTTAGTTCACCTATATTTGTTGATAACTGAGTTAATTCTTTCATTACTAATCTGATATCAGAGCTTATATTGCCCATGTTCTATTTTCGTGATTTCAAATTTTCAGGTTAATAATTTATTAAATAAACAAATTAATCAACTAAGTTACCTTAAGTAAAATATCTATATCCTCCATAACTTTTTTAGTTTCTATTTCTCTTCGTTCATTATTATAAATAGCCAATGTAAAATGTAAATCATTACAAACGTCTTCAAATTCTTTGATGTTTTTATCAAAAGCTTCTTTAACTGTCATCGCACTTATATATTTTTGTAAACTTGATAATTGAGTAACTTCTTTAGCAAATTTTTTAATATTTCCTAAAACAGTTATAAATCTAACCCAAGCATAATAATAATTTTGATCTCGAAAGAGTTTTTCATTTGCTAATTGTTGTCTTTTTAAAGAATTTACAGCTTGTTGAGCAATTTCAACACGATCAATTAAAGCTAAACAAATTTTTTGATTACACTTTGCAGATTCGTTTGTTTGTAATAATGATCTAACAATTTCTGCAACTTGTGAAAAAAATGGAATAAATGGTTGAATTGCATCTCCGACAGTTTGAACTGTGGTAAGAGTATGACGTGTTATTTCTTGCTTAACGTTAAAGCTTCCATCATATTCACCCGCTAAATGAATTTTAAAATCTCTATCCTTAACTTCACTAGTTTTTTTAGGTGTATTTTGTGTTGCTGGATTACCATTATTAGTCTTCTCAGATTTATGAGACATAATAAAAAGTTGTGCAAAATTATGAATACATTAAGAATGACTAATGATCACCGTACGTATAAGTACATAATTTCATATGTATTACCAATACACGAATTTTAACAAAGTGAATGATCACACATAACCGAATCGGAGTTTTGAGTAGTGTAACCGTTGAATGGGAGAGAAAGAGGAGTGATAGGCCAATTTAACTTCAATGGTGTACGTTAAGAAGGATGGTTTTAGCGAATAGGTTTATATAACTTCCAAGCGTTAGTATACCAAAATAGATTAATTGCTAAGAGATTGATATCGATGCTTTACACTTAGTAATGTTATGCGATTAAAGCGCATATAATGGTGACGGTGATACCGGAGTATTAGGTGATATATTAAAGTGGTATATGTGTTTTATGCTGATTGGGTGATTTCGAGAACAGTGTTCGTAAGAGTTTATGATGTAAGAAAATCAGAAGTAGTACCGATAGCTGATCAAAATCTTTCTCTACTACAGTTTCCACAGGTACTAGGAATGGCAATATTGATTTTGTAATAGTTCTATAATTCGAGTCTTAATAAACCAAATCGAAGTTAAGTCAATTCAGTCCATTGAATTGAGTTTCGAAAAAGGTTTATTAAAGTTACAAGTCGAATTCAAAGATAGTTGACAGCAATATTTAAATAAGTATTAACATTGATATTTATTTGTATTAATAATAGGTGAAAAGGATTTTTTTTTTTTTTTTTGAAAAAAAAAAAAATTCTTTCCCGAAAATCACAAAAAATATAAGAAAAATAAACAAAAGAAAAACTGAGCAAATTTAAATAAATAAATTACTAGAATGACAAAGAAAAT
>CAJVQA010010187.1:0-11553 GCA_910591915.1 Cetraspora pellucida | reverse complement strand
AGGATAAAAATCATAAAGAAATTTTTTAAGGAATGTAAAGAGTTGGAGAGAAAATGAAGTTTGCAATTTCTTATTAGGTTGCATTTCTTTAGTAATCGGAAAATTTGCAACCCAGTCATATGTCGGATTGGATTTTGGTTTGAAAATACTTGAATAAGATTGAAGAGGAGGCTTGTTAGAAGTATTTTCTAGTTGGTTAGTATTGCTAGAATTGTTGAAATTGAGACTAAAAATATTAGGAGTGTTAGTAGTAGGAGGTTAGTTAGAGATAGGATTAGTATTGGTAGTTGAAAAAAAGAAAGAATCAATGAGATCAGAAGAGGTTAAGGTTTGGTAAGAAGAGGTAGTAAGGGGATTAGTAGTTTGGAAAGATTCGTATAGGATATTCTGAAAAGTTTGAGTAAGATTTTTCTTGGTTTGGGATGAACTAGCTTCATGTTGAGATGAGACAGTCATACAAGCAAGATGATAGACTTCATTATTTTTGGAGATATATTTTTCATTGAGGTAATGACACTTATTTCTTTTGGTACAACCAATTGGAAGGGAGCATTTAGAGCAAATATGGTAATGAACATCTGGTATGGGAGATGGAGGAACACTGTCAGTAGAGGAAGAGAGGTCAGTTATGAGTTATTAAATTGTTCTGTTGATTTTTTTTGAGTTACTATTGATATGGGTAGTTGTAAATTCAGTAGCTTGAGTGTAATTGGTATTTGAGATTGAGATAAATTTAGTATGATATTAGCCACAAAGACAAATAATAACAGAAGTAGAGGTGGGAGCTTTAAAGAAATAGGTAATTTTGTTTGATCAGAGATTTTTTGTTAAGCAGGAAGTGGATTGGAGTTTGGCAGGAATTGGGTAAGCCTTGGCATTATTTTCTTCTTCATAGAGAGCAATACCAAAACTATTAACAAAGTTTTAGTAAAAATAATCAAGGTCTGCTGTGTCAGATTCTTGTTAACTTAAGATAGGCATTATTAAATAATAGTAAGTTGAATAAAGATTTGATTAAAGACTTAGAGATTTTTCTAAGTTAATATTATGATTATAGATAGTTTTGCAAGGGTAATAATTAAAGACAAGAGTTGTAGTTTTGGGGTATCATTAGGATAGTACATAGGTGCAACTAATGTGACTAGGGTCACAATGTACAGTAACTCAGGTACTAAACACAAATAGAATTTGAAATACAAATTATTATGTAATTTTAGTAAGAACTAAATATAAAAATAGAGTGTTGTGTTTAATAAGATTCTATTAATAAATAGGTTACAGAATTTTTGTGTAAATTAATAAATTATAGATTGGGAAATGATCAAATAGTTACATAAAATTCGTGTAAGAGAAAAAGGGAATAGGATAGGAACAAAAGATAGAAAAAAAAATTTGCAAGAGAGTAAAAGATGAATTTAGCTGTAGTTTGACTAATATTTAGTTAAAACTTTTCGTCTAGAGCTTGTTTTAACTAGGCAGATGTGCTCTACAACTTTAATTAAGAGTATAAGACAGGTTATAACAGCAGAAGCTACAAGAATATTAAATTATTAAAACTGGGGGCCAAAGGCCGTCAGTACAGTTTTCTCAATGAGTTTAAACTCTAGAGATGTAATATTCTCAGAATATATATAAAATACGATGCTGAACAAGATTACTTAAGATGCCAAAACAGGTTGTCTTAGTAAAATAAATAGTTATAAGTGTTTTTAGATGAACGATTTTTTAGTTAATTTTTGTGCAATGGATTTGCAGAAAGAGTTTTTTTTTATTTTTGTTAAAATTATTGTGTTAATAAATATAAATATATTATTTTTTTAATATTGATATTTATTTTGCATAAGAGCAAAAGATCTTTTATTTGGTTCTAAAAATGATAGTAGTTTAAAAATAGTAGTACAATCTAAAAAGACATGGAGATGCAAATTATTAACTCTTTCTAACGATCACTTGTACCAAAATTCTCTAATAATAAACTAGCAATAACTAAATAATTTATTAAGTAAACCTTTTCTGGCCTTCTAAGTAAAGTTGTTCACAACTAGATTTTACATATAAGCGGCCTAGTTTTATATCTTCTGAACCTCTGTACAGTGAGATATATTTATTAAACTGCAAAATACTTTATCTAAAGTTTTTAATAATCTATTAAGCTAATCTTAGTTATTATCTTAAACAAAAAGACAGAGCTTATTTAGAGCTTTATTTTGATATATTATATACTGATATTGGATTAATATTAAAGGTCTTATGCAAAAAACCTTTAAAACTCCTTTACAAAACTTCTGTTTCTTTTTTTTGGGAGAGTTCTGTATTCTAAAATGCCTAGTACTTGTAGATCATTACCAAAAATTATATTATTTATTAATTTAATACAAATCTTAACTTTTTTTATTTTTAACTCAACTAACTAACACAAAAATTTGTTCAATATCAATCATTGTAACCACTTAGCCTGCACACCCTATGTCACTTATTTGTTATATTCTCTTATTTGTTATACTTCCTTATTCATCACATCCTTATTTGTTATATCTCTTAATTGTCATACTCCTTTAATTGTCATACCTCCTTAATTGTCATACCCTATATCTTTCAGATTCCTTTATATCCAAGATCCCTATTATCTACTTTGTTTTTAATTTTTAAATCTTAAACTATGCCTATTCTGTTTCTAAAGATCCTGACTTCTATAATATTGACTATTATTATAATAAATATAAAGATCACCATGATGTAGAAATGATCAAAGAAAAACCTTAATCTCTATGTGTACTTCTAGCAGATATTAATCCAATCAATTGTAATACTACTAAAAACATTATTATTTTAAAGTCCCTCAACAACCTATTATTGCTACATGCTTTTGTAGAACATATTATACTAGCTTTACTTCTCAGTTTTACAGAATTCCTCATTCTATTTCTTTTAAACAACCTATAATTCAAACTTTCTCTACCATTTCTGTTAATCGGTTTAGAAAAATTTCTGATAAACTATTTCAATTATCTACTCTAAAACAACAACAATTTGACCTATCTTTTTCTAAACTTCACATGCTATTTCTCAGTTTTCAAATAAATTTTACACCTTCTGCAATTGTTACACACTCTCAACACTACTATATATGTCTTATATGTAGAACTAAAAATATTTTTTGTGTAGCTACAGAACAAAGTAATCATACTCCTGACTATGCAATTTACACAATTTTTAAGCAAAACCTAATTTACAGACTTTGTGTTCTTAGTTTATTGGATATTAAACTTAAACCTTTGGCACAAACCTCTTCTCTTACATTTCAACAACAAATTGTTATGGCCTTAATCAAATCCAAACTAATTAGTTTAAACACTCAAACTTCCTCCTCTAACTCTAAAAAACAAATTATTTTTTCTCTTATTCTTAAACAAAAACTAATTCTTGCTCTTATTAAAACCTAACAAATAAAATCCAATAAAAAAATTTAACTTTTCAAATCCTTTCTTTTAAAGAAAAACAAAAAACAACAGTATTCTAAACAATAAAAACAAAAAAAAAAGAAACTTAAAGAGATACTAGCAATGATCTTAACTGGTTTAAAGAATACCCAATAACTAACACTATGAAAAACAATACCAAACTCAATAACTCGATTGCTCAACAACTACTCACTTTCATTAAACCACATCTTATCGACATCTATCTAGGAAAAATTATTTAACTAGCATCTAATACAAGTTCTAAATCAAAACTTAATTATAAATATTTAATTAAAACTATAGTAGACAAAAGACCCAAATTCTTAACTGATCTCATCTATGATGCAAACTCTTCAATTGACAAATCAATATCTATCCTATTTGAATTAATTCATTTCATCTTTATTTCTCTTCTTAAAGAATTCACTACAATTTTATTTATTCAATTAAACTATCCAAAAATCTTTGTTTCTCAGAACTTCATTTCCTCATATACCACTACTAATCAGAAACAAGTAGCTTTTAATTTGGCTCACTTATATCTTATCCTTCATAACAAATATAAAACTATTTAAACAGAAAAATTTTATAAAGACCTTAAACTTTATCCTACCTACTTCAAATTACATTATAACTTTAGTGAAGACAATATCAATCAACCATTTTTTAAAATTCAAAATGATAATATATTTAATATTAACATTTCTCTTAATATTCCTAAAAAAAGATTTTTTCAAACCTTTCAAATTCCATTTTTAAAAAATCATCTACCAGAATTTAAAGTCTGGTTTGAAAAATTTTTTAATATCTACAAATGACAATTTTATAACATTGATTAAGAAAAAACATTCAAGTATATTAAATACCAAATTGCTCTCAAATTATTTAATATATGCAAAGCTCTTTTATTTTCTGAATTTAAAATTACCTCTATTAATTCTTTACAAGAGCACTCTAAATTATGTTTTAAAGTAGCTCTATATCATATTCATACTTGTACAGTTGAAAACTGTACAATACTATCAAAAGATATAGAATATAATATTAAAAACTTATCTTCATTCTTCTTTACTAACTTATATGATCATTTTTTAGTTCCAACCAATATACAACCTAAACCTAAATGGACATATCCTACTTTTGACTTCTCTATATTTGACAAAGACCAGCCTAAGGCTGCTATTTTTAACAAATCTACACCTATCACCTTTCTTCACTAATTTGTCTCTGATACCAAAAAAGAATTTATTAAACTCAACAATGTTGAAACTAATCAAATATGTAAAAGCTATTATTTCTATAACTTTTTCAAAGTTTATCTTAGTGCTGCTGCCAATAATGACCAAATTAACAATCATCATCTACAACAAATTATTGACAAAATCACTAGCAAACCTACTAGTACTGAATACTTAGCCAGAGTACTTACATATTTCTATATTCTTAAAAATGATAAACTTCCTATTTCTTTAATTAGAGAAGCTTACAACAAAAGATTCTATCTTGAAACTCAACAAATATTACATTCTAAGTTTAATATCAAATTTAATATACCCAAAACTAAACCTATATTTTCTGATTTAAACACTATAACCAAGCCAATACTTTATTATTTAAAGAAAATAATAACTTATCCAAGCTTTCTGATGATGATATTATTATGTCTGAATTAAATACTGAGAACACTGACCAAAACACAGAACAAAATTCACAACAAAATTCACAACCTGATTATGTTACAACACTCTCTCATACTTCTTTTCAATAAACTCTTCTATAAAGCATATAAATGCAACCACCACTTCTAAGATAATAATGTTCTCTACATTCAGTAGACCATTCTTAGAAGAGAATGATGTAAGTAGACAGGTGGTTAAGTCCATTTACACAGAGAACCAGGTTAATAACAGCCAGATCCAACATACAAGACAGGCTATAGTATCTTGCACAGCTGTGCAAGCTGAGCATATGATAAGTGAATCTACAAAAGAACTTTTTACTTTCTTGAATCCCATTTCATCATCTTATATTAAGGAAGAACTACAAGACTCATCTTACAATACATTATATGATCCAGACTCATGCTATAATTTGTGGTTAGCAAGGTTGAACCTACCTCTACTTCCACATTTCCAAACACCTAGCTCCTTTTTAAAACACATTTATTATTACAACTATACATAATTAAACAATTTCAACTATGTATTTACAATATTAATTATAGTGAATGCTATATATATTTACTACACAAATCTCAACCTTCACCTGATTATTTTTTTTCATGACTATCAGGCTACACTTATTATCCATTCATATTCATTCTTTCTAAATTTCCTCTAACAAACAACAATATACCAAATACAAATTTAATTACAAAGGAAAATAATATAAATTACTTTTACTTTCAACTAGTAGGAGCTATTTTAGAAGGTCATAATAAAACTGACATAGCTAAACAGCACTATGACAACATCCAACTTAATACTTGCTACAACAAATTTCTATTCTACAACCATCTACTACTGCTTTTTTATTTACAAACTATTATTTCTTTTTTACAACATATCCATAGCTTTGGCTATTCAACTGATAATGCTTGTGGCTATACATTAACAATCTCAATTAAAAATAATTATAGTGAAGCTTATGTTTATCTTTCATCAGAAGCTAAACTATTATCTAATTACTTATTCTACCAATTTAAGCTATTTGGCATTATTTGAATATTCAACTAAAATCAAATACATCAACATCAGTCTTCTCTATACCAGCACCTTTAGCTTCTATTTCTAGCAATTTAACACAACTCAGAAACTCTAATACTTCATCTCTAAATCTCACAATCTGTACTTACAATGTTCAAGGATACAATACAAATCTTAAACAGCAAGTCTGAGAGAATTAAAGTATCATTCATTCCTTAAACATTATTAGTATTACAGAAACTAAAATAGCAGAAGATAATGCTATCATCAAATTTCATAACTCAAAACACTACTTCTATTACTGATCATGTATTAATAGTTTCAAAGCAGGACTTGCACTCATAATTCATAAACACCTCACACCTTATATATACAACATTTTCATTTTCTCTGGCTATGCTATAGCTATAGACCTCTTCTTTAAACATAATTATAAATTCTGAATTATCTCTATATATCTATCCTGTAAAAACTCACAATTAAGACTTCAAATTCAAAACACTATTATTCAATAGATTCAAGAAGCTACTAATCGAAACATTCTACTTATAATACTAGGTAACTTTAATGTATCACCTAACAACTCCACCTCCTTATCTATTAAATATAAACTATTGCAATTTCTACAATACAATAATATTTATGATCTGGCAGAACATACAAACACCTCCTCTTATATCTGGCATAGCAGTAGACACCATAGTACTATCAACTATATTTGGGCCTATCTTTCTTTACTTAAATACCTCAATTCTTTTTACTTGAACAATGCTAAAAACTGCACCCAAAGTGATTACAAAATTCTTATATCCTCTTGGACATTCTCTTATATCTTTATAGACAAAAACAGACATTCAACTAGAACCAAATGCAGAACTTTTAACTACAAAGCAATAAATAAAAAGCAATGGGAAACCTTTGCTAACCAAGTTTCTCTTAACCTTACTACTAACAAAACACCTCTTTTTACTCAAACCTCTGAATCCTTTGAAACTACTTGGCATAAAATCCAAACTAGTATTATTAATGCTGTTACTAAATACATTCCTAACAATAAAACAACAATCTACAACTTTTAATACTCATTTTCAGCTAAAGCTACCTTACTTATCTAAATCTCAAAAAACTCAACAACATTATTAGACAAGTTAAAACCTCTTTAACTAACTCATTACCTATACCTATACATCTAAATCCTACTACACACTATCTTAACTCAACACATCACCTTAATATACCTTTTATACCTAACTCTTATAAGCTTATATCAAGCTGGATTACTACTATTAATACTAAATAGCAAGCTCTTTATCATGCTTGAAACATAAAAAACATCAAGCAGAACCAAGAACAAATAAACCAATATATTACTAATCGATATTCTAAACTTCATACTAATTTCAAAGCAATGATCAATAGTATACTTAACCATCACAAAGATCCTCTAAAAATTAACAACATTAAAACACCAAATAACATTATAACAGATCCCAAACTTATTAAAAAACAAATCAAACAATATTTTGATAACTGGACTGCTTACAGACCTATTGATACTCATGAATTTAACTCCAACTGGTCAAAGGAATACCAAGCCAAAACCACAACTAAATCAGACTATTACAATTCAGCTTTAGCTGAATTTTTAACAAATGAAATTTCTACAACTCTTAATCAGCTACCTAATAATAAGGCATGTAGTCCATCTGGAATTAGCTATAAAATACTAAAACAGGCTAGCTTTGTCTTTCTTCAAACAATAACTACTCTTTTTAACTGATGCATTCAAACCAACCATATACTCAAGCAATAGAAAGAAGATCACATCTTTTTAATATCAAAAAAAACCTATCTTTGATGAAAACTTATCTAATACAAGACCTATTGCTAGTTGAACATATTAAAAAACTATATATCAGATTTTTCACTAATCGTCTTAACCTAATATTCACTTAACACCCTATCTTATCTTTCTATAACTACATTGTCCTACCTGGCAATAGTATCTCTATTCCCATACATATACTCAATAATATTATTGAGGATGCCAGTTGCAATAACAAACAACTCTGGCTTTTGTCTCAGAATATAAGCAAGGTATATAACTTTGTAAACTTTGATCTTTTTACTAAGTCCCTCAAACATATATCAATGTCTTAATCACTTATTAATATGTTCATTAATTTTCTTACTAATCGCCAAAACCATGTTATATCTAATCTTGGACTTATCGATCTTTATTCAGTTAAAAATGGTATAGACTAAGAAGAAACTATAACTCTCTTATTTTGGAGAATCTACTATGATCCTTTAATTAATAGAATAGTATCACAATTTCCAGGATACTCTTTGTCTACATTCTAAAAAACCAACTTACATTTATCACAAACTTAATGCTTAAAAACATCTATATTAGTTTTAGTCTACATGTATGATACTCTTTGGATTGCAAAATTCAAAGATAAACTTAATCTAATAACCAAAACTGCTACTTCCTTCTACTATATGGCTAATATTCAAATTAATTCAACTAAGTCTATCCTAGCTACAAATTCTTCTACCTCTTCTTTGTAGTTCTTCAGATCACTAATTTACTCTATTTCTAAAAACCAACTATTCAAGTTTCTTGGATGTTGGTTTACACTCAATAACAAACACTCTCAAACTATCAAATTGATAAAAGAAGAGGCCTTTAGCCTTATTAATATAGCTAATACAAAGAAAATTATTGACAAACAAATTGCTTACATTATCAACACAGTTATTATTCCAACTTTAGAATACAGACTTCATAACATAATTCTTTCTTGTACTGTATACAACCAAATCTTATCCAAATACCTTACTGTAGCTAAACACAAATCTCATTTTTCTAAATCTATACCAAACAGTACAATGCTTAATTTATTTCTATACAATATATATAATATCTGGAATATCCAACTTCAATACCATATCTCTAACTATCTCTAACGAATTAACAATTCTGACCTTCTTGGTATTACAACTTGAATTAGACTTCAACAATTACAAAACAACTTATAGTCCTCTACTAGTATATTACATTATCCCAAACCTACTATAGATGATTCTAACAAACACTTACTAAATTTTAAAATTAATCAACTTCTCTTCCATCTCAGATTAACCATCTCAGTTAATTCTAACTTAACTTGGCCTTATACAATTAGTAATGGCAGCTAATCATTAAAGTCTATTCTATCACAGCATTCAAAATATTCAACTTTTAAAAACAACTTAGACAATCAAACATTATGTATCTAGAACAACTCTGCATTGCAGATAACAGCATTTTACTTAACTGGAAACATCTCTCACCAAGATTATTACACTTATTTAAAGACAGAAAACCCTTTTGGTTCTCTTACTTAGAAGATACAATCTTAGCACACTCTTATTATCAAAATATTTTACCACATTACCAATCATCAGGCCACAACTCTTATGCCTATTATACTATTAATATATTCAAAAAACTTACTAAATCCAAACTCTGGCTACTTTCATACTACAATGATGAAATTATTATTGAGAAAATATGAAAATATTTTTCATTTTCTAATTACTACTCTATTACTTATTGGACCTCTAATATAGACTTAAACTACACAAGATTTTACTCTTTACCCTCTGTCAGCTACAAACAATGTACAGGATGTCATCTCAATTCTCATAAAATTAACCAAACCTGTATTGTTAAAGTTTCTGCAATTATTTTTGTATAATTTCTTGGCAGAACTAACTCAAAGCACCAACTCAATCTCAATGCCAACTACTTGAACCTTATCTGCTCTACAGCTGTCAAACATTCAACTTATATTCCTCCTCTACCTAATATCCCTATTATCAACTTTATTACTTCTGAAATCTTTATTTTAAGCAAATTTACTAACAAACTTATATCTATCTCACATTACAACCTCTCTTATTAGCAACTATCTTTCTATACTGACAGATCTGTAATTAATATTGGTACTGACCAATGCATAATAGGTATTGATTGGATCCAAGTTGACAATAACAATCAAATTATTAATTCCTTTTCTGCTAAAATTAAATTCTGGCTTTCATCTTACAAAGCAGAACTCTTTTCAATTATTACTGCAATCTTAACTGCTCTTCAAAACTGTATTATTAATATCTTTACAGACTCTCAATCAGTAATCTATATTTAATAATCTTCAATTTAAGTCAATTCATCTTAACAAGTTACTCAAATTCAATTTATAGCCAATTTGGCACACTTTTCTAAATATTATTAAATCATACAAATTACAAATTACCTTTCACAAAGTACAAGCCTATTTAGATAACTATCTTAATAAGCAAGCAGACTCTCTCACTAAACAATACCTACTGTTACTACTTCTTTTATTTAACTACACAAATTTCTATAACCTTTATTATATTCTTCAATAGGAACATCATTATGTAAAACTTCTTACAAGGCACTTCATTAAACAAATCTGTAAAGCCTACATCTTAGCTATATAGGCATCACAAAAACAAAACAGTGAGTAGTTATATTTCAACCAAGACATTAATTAAAGATCCACTTGGCTTTATTTCAATCACAATCAAAAACCCTCATACAATATTACTAACTTTAGACTTAATCAATTAAAATCTTTTAAAACAAAAATTCTTCTTAATGAGTTGCCAATATACTTATTATATTATACTATTTACCTAAGCCAATATCCAAATACTATTTGCTTCTTTTGTAACTTATCTAATTTCTATTCCCACTGGTGCACTTGTGCTAATCCATTCTTACTCAATCAAATTATTCAAACTTCTACTAACCAAATTATCTTTAATAATTTGCCTGATCTTGACACCAACCACAAACATAACTTAATTAACAAAATTCTTTATCATTCAGCTTTTAATTCTCTATATACATTACCTAATACTTACTATCCCAATCTTACTCTTAAAGAACTTATCTCAATATCTTTTATATCAATAATTCAAAACTCTGACATCTCATACAAAATAGCTTCTTAAGTTATTATTGATATTTTTCTTAATATTAATGAACAATTATATAAGCAACTATGGAAAACATACTGTATCTACTTCTCTAATTGAAAAAATCAACAAAACAAACTCTGATCTCAACCAATTAACCAACCTTCAAGATTATCTAATCTAATTAGAAAACACACTTACTCTTGAAGAGATTACACTTACTTATATCTCTGTAAACTTCCTAATCAATTATATTCTTACTCAAATACATGCTCTCCTATTAACTAAGCAATTCACAAAATTAACATTTGTTTTATCTTATAGATCAAATATAGCATATCATTAAATTATATATTAAACATTCAAATCTAGATGAGCTTTGACCACTCTAG
>CAJVQA010010186.1:0-11553 GCA_910591915.1 Cetraspora pellucida | reverse complement strand
TTTTAAAAATTTGTATATTTTGTTTGTATAATATTACTATAAAAAACTATTTTTTAATTATAAACCTATAATTATATGTAAAATTTTATTTTAAACAACTTTATCTAAAAGACAAAAGTAGGTTATCTTAATAAAAAATAAGTCTACTATATAATAAGTATAAAATTTATAGTTTTTCCATATAAAACCTTTTTTTATTAAGAAAATCTATTTTTATCTTTTAAGTAAACTTGTTCAGAAAAAAATTTTATATTAAATTAGTAAAAAATATTTAAATATGACAAATCATATTGATTGATATATAATTAATTTGTTAATATTATTATTAATAACTAGTTTTTGATACTTTATTTAAAATAAATCAAATAATAATAAATTATCTATTTCTGATTTTTGTAATTAAATATATATTAAAATACTTTCTTTTATCTTATATTTGTTGTGCCTTAGACAATATATGCTTTAGATCATAATTAATACATCTTAAATATAAATTATTAAGTAAAGTGTATAATTTATTGATTAGTTAATAAGTATAAAAAATTATATCTATAAAAATTATTAAAGACTGAATATAATAAAAAGTTTAAATAAAAACTTAAAAAGATTATATCATAAAAATGTAGGTAAAAAAAAACTTTTTGTATAGAGAAAAAATATATATATTAATTAAAAATAGAATGTGTTAACAAAAAAAAAATTTAAAAAATAAAAGTGTTAAAAAAATAAACTTAATATAAAGAATACTATTGTTAGTTGTAAATTACCAAAGATTTAAAAATTCTATTAAAAATAAGATGATTCTAAAGTAATTTAAAATATAAAATACTATTAGAGTTAAAAAAATATTAAAGTAATTTAAATAAGAATTCTACTAGTAAAAAAATAGCAAAAAGATTCAAGAAACTAAAATAAAAGAATTTTAAGTAAAGAATCTTTAATTTATTTTACTCTTTTATTAGATTATAGTAAAGATAATATTACTATTTTATTTAATGATTTGTATCTGAGATGCATTAGCTATGATTTGAGACAAGTATTAGTTTAAAGCATAATATATAAGGTATTATTAATTAAAACAGCTTTTTTTTACATATTTTTTATTTTAAGATAATTGAGTTTAATTACTTGTTTTGAATTTTAAACTGATTCAGGATTAATAAATTTTACAATTTTGATTGGTTAAAGATAACAGATAACTATTAGATAATTTTATAATGTGTTGACCTTGAGCAGTCTCATGTAATTTTTTTTAACATTATTTTAATTTTTTATTATGCAAATTGACTTTTATTTATAATTAAAAAATATTAATTATGTTAAAATTTATAAGAATTCAATAAAAATTCAATTTTTGAAAAATTGCAAAAAGGGCTGTTCAACAAACTCTCTCCAGTAAATTCCTTAACCAAAAATTTTAGAAAAGAAAACATAAAAAAACTCAATAACTAGACTAGAAAACAAAACTCAAAATACTAACAAGAAAGACAGAACAGCAAAAATTGCATATAATTTAATAGAAGAATATAGAAGAGAAACTAAAGCAACAGCAGAAAACAGCATAAAGAGAATTTTAACAAAAAGTAAAAAATTTTTTTGAAAAAGTGGGAAACTGCTATTACTTTGTATCATAGATCCTTCAAGTTATACAAGGAGTCACAATAGGATTGACAAAGTAAACAAACAAACATATACATCAAACCAGTTTAGTATAGATACAACATGTGATATAAAAGTATATAGAAAACAGTTGTACAATATGAACAAAAACTTGCCAGAAGAATACAGAGAAAGCTTTAATGCAATTTTTACAAAAAGGGCATATGAGGCTATAAACAGTGTGCATAATAAAATCTTCTTCAATGAAGCAAATAAGGCATATGCAATACCAAGTAGAGAAGATAATATTATTGCAGCATTTACAAACAAAACCCAAATAAAGTAGCACTTCTGCGAATAACAAGAGAGATATTAGAAAAAGCAAAAAAAGAACAACCTGAGAAGAAGCTTGATTCTGTAGAACAACATCAAGATAGAATAAGTACAGAAAAGAAGGAAGAACAACAACAAACAAATAAAATAAAATAAAGACAAGAAGCATCAAAAGAAGAGATAAAAAAAAGAAAAGAAGAGAATGAAAAGGTCAACAAAAGTCTACAAGCAAATATGAAGATTGCAAGAGAAAAAGTAAGTATACAGGTAGGACAAACAAGTAATAACCAAGTAGAAACTGAATTATCATCCTCTTGTGAAGAAAAAGAAAAAAAACAGGAAAGAAATCAAAAACAAGAAGATATAGAAATGAATAAAAAAGAATCAAGACAGGGATTAATAACAGAAGAAAAGAAAAAAAAGAAAACAAGAAAACAAGAAACCAAAAGAGAAATTGATGTATTTGAAGTACCACTTGAAGAAAGCATATAGGCATCAAGCAAAAAAGACTGTAATCGAAGCAACAGCCTACTTGCAAATATATGTACATATAATATATTAGAAAAGACTAAAGATGAATACATAAACTTTATTAGATAGTCATTAAAAACTAATGAGCATGTCAAAAACATTAAAGAAGTTTTTAAAAGAAGGAATCTATGGATAGAGATAGACTTCGACTGTGAGTATGGTAGAAGTGAGGCAATACAAAGAATTAGCAAAAAAGAAAGTGACTAGTACAGAATGATCGCAGAATAGACAAGAAGAGAAAGAAGGAAATATATAACAAAGAATACCAAAAGGAAAGAAACAACATATTAAAATTTAAGAAGAAGGAATATGAAAAGCAAGAAAGTAAAAAAGAATCTACAGAAGATCAAATAGATACAGAAGAAGAAGAAGAAATACAAAAACATAAATATATAACAATTTGAGATCTACTAGCAGATATAAACAAAAAAGAGATTGAGTAAATGTACAAAAAATTCAAGAAAGCACATATAACAAGAATCAAGAGATTCAAATACAAGTTTCTTATAATAGTTCAAGTAGAAGAATCAGAAGAAGGAAACATGCCATGGTCTATACTAGTTAATAGTAACAAACTGGTAAGAGTAACAGAAAGCAAAGAAAATTATGAAGCAAGACAAAAGCAAAGTTAGTATACAGCAAAAATAACAGATTTGCTAAGCAAGGCCTCAGAAGTTTTGCTGCTATGCTGCCTAAGAAGCAAAGGAGCAAAATCAGTGTACATTCTACTAAACAGAAATAGAAATCAAAGAAAAACAGCAATAATTATATTTGTGACAGAAAAAGAAATAAAGACAGCTCAATTAAAGCCAATTAGATATAACATTTTCAAGTATCCTGGCTAAATGAAAGGAAGAAAGAAATAAGAAAAGAGGAAAGAGTTAGAAGAAGAAGAGAAAGAAGCTAGAAAAGAACTAGCTGAAGTCTAAACAGAAGATATACAGGAAAAAAAAAAGACTTTCAAATACAAAATGCAGAAGAGCAGTTAGAAGATAGAGACACTATAGATAGTGAAAGCTAGAACAAAAATAAGCAGGTACCAGATAGAAGATACATTGAAATAGAAAGTGGTCTTCAGTTACAGAACATAAAAAAATAGTTAGAAGTCAAAAACATTAATGCAGAAAGAAATGATGAAAATATCGAAAAGAAGACAAGACTAGATACACAAGTATATATAAAAACAAGACAGATGAAAGAAGTCTTAGGCCAGATTTTAGACAGACTTAATTGATTGGAGAATACTCAGCTAGGCATAAAAGAAGGCCTGGCCAATCACTTCTGAGGGCATCCAAGTTGAACTCATAAATATAGATGAGAAGATTGAAGATTTTCTGCATAATGAGAGAAGAACATTCAAAGGAAAAAATAGAAAAGAATCTTCTAATCCAAAGAAAGAAAAAAAAAGAAAAAAATAAAGCAGAAAACACAAAAACAAGATACAAGCAACTAAAAGAAAAATGAAAAAAAGAGAAAAAATAAATAAAAATTACATATTACAATATTAACAGACTTAAGACCAGAGGTTGGAAATTAGAAAACCTGCTGAACTAAGCAGAAAAAGAGAAGATAGCATTTTTGGGAATAACAGAAACAAACATTATAAAAAAAGAAAGAAAGATCTTGTTGTATAACCTTAATACAAGATTTAAAGATTTTTGAGCAAGTGCAGCATTGAACAATAAAAAAGAATCAGGCATTGGAATCCTAATAGATGAAATCTGGGAAAAACATGTTAAAGCAGTTAAAAGATATAGTGAATATATGATAAAAGTAAAACTATACTTCAAACAACTAGTACTGATAATAATAGGAGTATATATCTTACCAAATGACAAAGCAATCAGCAAGAAGGTATAGCAAAAAATCATAAAAATAGTAACAAACAAGAAAAAGTATACAAAAATAGTTATACTTGAGGATTTTAACTATACAGTAGACAATATACTAGACAGACTGCATTTACAGACAACAGACTATAAAAAACTGCCAATCTTTAATTGGCTTAAAAGGCAAGACTTCACAGACTCTTTCAGAAAGTTGCATCCAACAGAAAGAACATACACATAGTCAAGTCAAGAAGCAGCAACAAGAATTGATTATATCTGGTTATCAGAAACAATCACAGCTGGTCTTCAAGAAGCCAATATAGAAGAAGCAGAAGGTATAACAAGCAGTGACCACAAGATAGTTACAATAGTCATATGGTTAGAACACATAATTGTGAACCAGAGCTGTGCAGAAACCAAATGTAAAGTCCAAATGAGAATAATATATCTGTATAAGAAAGCAAAGCAAGAAGACTAGGAAGAATTTGTCAAAGAGCTTCAAGTACAACTAGAGTAGAAAAAAGCACTGAAGCAATTAGAAGAAGGAAGAAAAAGCAGCAGGTATTGTACAGATATGCTAGATCACATGTGGAATGTAATAAAAGAAGCTATAATAGATGCAGCAAATAAAAAGATTTCAAAAAAAAGATATTCAATACAAGAACAAATAAAAAAACATTATCAAAAAAAGCTACAACAGCATAGACACATAATTGAATTACAACAAATAATCAAGAAAGCAAAAATAAAAAGAAATCAAGAGATAGGAAAAGAAGAAAAGAAAAAGATAAACAAGAAACTTATAGACATTGGTAAAGAAATAGAAGCAGTGCTATCAAAGCTACACAAACAGTGGTTAGAAGCATGAATAGATGATATAAAAGACTAGCAAAGAATTTTAAAAGACAAATAAAAAGAAGAGTAAAAACAAGCTTAAAGAAAACAGATAGAAGAAAATATAAATAGAAGATATGAAATGATAAAAACTGATCAAGAACGAATGATTACCAGCCTTCTAAACAAACCATACAAAAAGATAGTTCTGGACAGATTTATAACACAAAGCACAGAGGAAACCAGTCTAACAACAGAACCTAAGGCTGTTTTAGATAGCCTAGAAAAATATTTTGAAAATCAATTTAGAAAGTGAAGAACCAAACTAGAAGAGATGCCTAAAGAATGATAAGAAGTATATAACCCAAAAGTGTGAATTAAGGAATCCTGATATAAGAAGCTAGAAGAAAAGATAGAAGAAGAAGAATAGGAAGACATGTTAAGAAAACTCAAAGCTAATACAGTCCTAGAAATTTCTGGCATAAGCTATACTTTAATAAAATAAGCAGAAAAGAAATCACAAAAGATTTTTAGAGCCTTCACAAATCTGGTATTAGAAACAGAAAAAATGTCCAAAAAGTGGAAAATAGTACAAATTTATCTAATTCCAAAAGATGTAGACTGGGAATATAATCTGAACAATATTAGACCAATAGCATTAATTGAAACCTTTAGAAAGCTAGTTACAAAGATGATAACAAGAAGGTAGCCAAGATATTCACAGAAAGAGAAATACTCAAAGGACCAAATTATATAGGCTTGTCTGGCAACTCTACAGAGCAACTAATATATATGCTAAACATGATAATGGAAGAAGCACAAGAGAAAAATAAAGAAATAAGGATACTTCTACAAGATATGAAGAAGGCATTTGACTCAGTCCTATTGAAAAGCTTGAAGTAGCACTTAGAAGAGTAAAAGTACCACAAAGAACAATAAAATATATTATCAACCTTTTCTGTAAATGCCAGCTTAAGGTGATTACAGCCTATGGCCTAACAGAAGAAATAACAACAGAAGATAATATAAATCAAGGAGAAGTAATTTTTTCACTTATTTGACAACTTTTCTATGATCTACTGTTGAAAAGAATTCAAGAAGATAAATCACTAGGCTATTAAGTAGAGCAAGAAATATTAAAAAAAACAAATATTAATTGTATTACAAAACATAGACAAGCAGTGATTGCTTATGCAAATGACACTACATAAATTGCAAATAGCAAAGACCAATTACTTAGAATTCTTGAAGTTGCAAAGCAGTTCTTTAATGCAAATAATATTAAAATAAATAGAGCAAAGTCAAAGCTTATAGTAATAAACTTGAGACTAAAAAAAGAAGATAGAAAAATTGCATTCAGACAGAACAGAATAACAGAAGAACCAAGAAACAAGATTGTAAGATTACTAGGAATTTGGCTAAATAGCAGAATAAAAGAGTCATTAGTTTGCAAAAAAGCAAAAAAAATAGTTAGCTAAACAGTCAAAGACCTTAGATATAAAAAAATGACAATGAGCCAGATTACTTACTTAAACAACACAGTAATTATCCCAAAATTAAGATACCTTTTACAGCTAACAAGAATATCAGAAAAGATGATTAACAAGATTCATCAGCCAATAATATGTTTGGTGAAACACAAATGCAATATGATAAGAACAACAAACAATTGCATAATTAAGCACAAGAATTTGAAAAACTGCAAATCACTAAGTCAAGAGATAACAACAAAGCAAATAAGCAGTCTATTGGCAAGACTTAACAGAAAAGACATATTAGGTAATCTAACAAAACTTAAAATAGCTCAAGAATGTCAAAAAGCAGGCTTAGTAAAAGACATTTGAGACTCTGAAAGAAGACCAAAAGAAATGAAGCATTGGAAGCACAATTTAGCTTGTTGAACAATAGTTAAAGTAAGAGAGATAGGAATAAATATCAGAGCAGAACATTATTTATGGAAAGTACATAGGTATAGAATAAGTATAAAAGACTTAATTAGAGCCAAGTTGTGGGCAACAAATAGCAGCACAATAAATAAATAGGGTTTAATATATTTAAACCAACTAGTGGATATAAAAGGGAAGAACCTAATCATATGAAGACAGCTTAAAAGTTTTCTAGGACTTTCAAGTAAAGGGAAAAAAGCCAAATAGTTTAATGAAATAGAAGAAAAAATGGTAATAACACAGACAAGTAAAGAAATATACAACCAATATAAGATCAGAGACTACAATACACAGGTGCTAATGATTAAATGAACAGAGATATCTGAAAACAAAAAGAAGAAAGAGTGAATTGTACATGGACCAAGGCATAATCAGCAACTTAGTAAAATATTAAAGAAGAAAAAAAAAAAGATCTTAGCTGAGCACTGGCTAATACAGAAAGTAGAAGGCAAGATATATACTAAAATAAACAAATGCAAAGAATACAATAACAGAACAGAGCAAATGACAGATAGTTGTAAAAAGTGGATAAGATGGAACAATAATATAAAGACAGTTTCAAAAACATTAGTAGAAAAAAGCAGTAATAAAATTAACACAACATTAGAACAAATGCTAGAAAACAGAATAATAGAAGAATAAAGAAAAGAAAAAAGAAGTTTAATCAAACTAAAACAAATAAAAGAGTTAGAAATAGAATTAATCAAGAAACAAAAATTTGATAATAAAGTTACAGATTACATAATAGAAGCCCTAACAAGAAACAAGAAGAGAAACAAAAACAAATATACTCTTTATACAGATAAAGCATTATATAAAAAGAAAAAAAAAATAATATAGAAAAGATAGGCATTGGTTGGATACAGGTTAGTAACAGAGAAAATTGGCCAGAAGAAGAAATAACACTAGGACTCGAAGGTTGGCTCTTAGCAACAATAGCAGAATTAGTAGCAATATGGTTAGCAATTTTAACTATATCAGAAGGGAGGTGTATAAAAGTGCATATAGACAGTTTTGTAGTAATAAGACACATTAACAGAGCACTTCAAGAGATAGAAGATGACAGAGTCTTGAAAAAGAAAAATGCGATGTGGATAATAAATATCATAGACCTACTCAAAAACAAGAACAATAAAATAAAATTAGTTAAAGTTAAAAGTTATAGTAATGATAAGTAGAATAACAGAGCAGATATATTTGCAAAAAAAGGAGCTACATGTAAAAGAACAATATTTACAGAAAAAATCAAGTGTAACAGAATAAAGTACCATTTAGAATAGAAAACCAAAAAAGTTAATATACTGATAAGACTTTTTTGCAAAATAGTCACAAATATCAGAATTAAAACTAGTTAGAGAGAAACAAACCCAATTCGAGCACTAGAACCAGAAACGGTGAACACTCAATATAATTAGTTAAGCTTTTGAAAAGAGATAAATAGAACAAAAGGTGTTCATTGCATATCAAGAAAACTCAGTACAAGAAGAGCAACAGTGATTAAATGCATAATAGATAGCCTGCCAACATTAGAAGAATTAAATAAAAGAAGACTAAAAATATATAAAATGACTGACTGCCAAGTATGTTAAGAAGGTAAAAAAAAAACTCAAGCACACCTAGCAAGCTGCAGTGGACAAAAAAGTTTGTGAAAGAGAATCCAAAAGGTAGCAACAGCAGCAGCATGAAATAGTCTTAAAGAAAATGAAAAAATTAGAATTCTGCCTCTAGTGCTATATGAGGCATTATTTGAGAAAACAGAAGCAGAAAAAATTGCTAATAGGACAACTTTAATAAAAGGGCTAACAATGAATAAGGTTGGAAAGTAAATTAGTCAGATGTTAAATAGATAGGCAATACAAAAATGCATAGATATAGTAACAAGAACAATGTAGAATACATTCTTTGACCAAGTATGAAGAGTTTGATGCAGAAAAATACAAGAATGAAAAAAGGAAATTAATATAACAAACAAGATGAAAAAAGGTGCTCGAATTAAAAGAAGATCAGAGAAAAAAGCAAAAAAGAATAAGGCAGCAAAGAAAGAAGAAAAAGAAAAGAAAGTAAAAAAAACAAACTGAATGAAGAAAAAAGTTTTGAAGACAATTGATATGCTTGTCACAGAAAGAGGAAAACCTTTCTGGTATGGCTTTAAGTAGTTAGATAAGTGGTCTATCTTTAACTAAAATAGTGCAGCAGGTTGCATTTAGGTACCAATAGAGTGGCCAAGTGATGCTAGACTTGAGTATTAAGAAATTCTATATAATTATATGTATTTAGTTTTAAGAATCTTAATAAAGTACTAGTATAACTGCTTAAGGTTAAAAAAAAAAAACAGCTGTTTTAATAGATAACACCTTATATATAAATAAAAAAATAGGGTGTGATGACCTAGTAAAGTAGTCAGGTTGTCAACCCTTCAAGTAGTAGGTTGGGTGTTCAAATCCCATTGATGGTAAAAATTTAGATAATCATATATGTAATCTGGTATTACAGCAACTGTTCCTAATGATTGGGTTAAGATACCTATAATTATGGTCACACCAGCATGACTAGCAGGTTATGAGGCATCTGTGTAACTTGTTATATAGAGAAATGCAAACTGACAAATCGGGCAGTACAAACTCAAGATAAGTTCTTGTGGTCATGTAAATCCATAGAAATTAGGAAACAAGAAGCCCATTTGGGAAGACCTGAGTAGAGAGGTAACATGGATCTTTGATAATACCACTGTAAAGACTAGATCTAAAAAATGGATACCAATGTTGAAGTAGCCAGATGGGCAAGAACCTCTGGGTTGGGAGTCTCAGAGGTATCACCAACCAGGCTGCCAGATCGGACTGAAGGAAAAGAATATCAGGCTGACCTGATATACTGATGGACTGGTTGTAGTCCTACATGAGCTATCTGAATTGGGAGTTTGGTAAAAGAAGCAGAGGTATACTAAAGTACTAGAGATATGCTGTAAAGTAGGTACTGGGATCTGTGTGAACTCTACAAGGACATAGCAGTTTAACAGTTAGTCCTGACTGCAAGTGTTGGTTCTGTCATAGTGATATCTGGGTCAGCTGCAAAAATGGGTAAACAGCAGACTTCAGAAGGTTTACCTTGAGAATAACTGTCCTAAGGTTGAGACAAAGGATCCAGGCTTGACCTGATGAAGTAATATAAAACAGGTTCAAAGGGTTTAAATGAAACACCCAAGCAGGGATGTTAGGTACAGCAATTGGTGAGGAACATTAGGTGGACTCCTTAAATAGGTAATATAGAAAATTACACAAGTTGCCAATTGTATGCTCTTTCTGTAATAGCTCCTTACAGAACTACATTTCTAAAAATATATTAATAAAGTCGAAAGACCAAAGAGGTCATCTTAATACTGAAAAAAAAAAAAATAAATAAAAAAATAAAATTTTCTATTAATACTTATTTTATTAATTTTTTTATTTTTTATTAAGTTTATTTTTTTTATCTTTTAGTAATTTCATTAGTTTTGATAGTTTTAACAGTTTTAACAGTTTTAGCATTTTACTATTTTCAATTTTTTTTAGTAAAAGTTAAAACTAGTTTCAATTTTTGCTTTTTATAAAACCTTTAAGTTTTGTTTAATAATACTAGATCTGTATAATAATAAAATTAATCCAAAAACATATTTTACTTAGAGTTAAAAATTAAAATTCTATATAAAATTTATTAATTTTACTTAATAGATGACTATAATTTCTTTACTAAAAATTTGAATAATTTTGTTTAAATTTTTGGTTATTGCTGTTGACCAATCAAATAATGAATTTTCTTATATTTTTTGTAAGATTTAATAGTAGTAATTATATTAAGCACATTCTTGTTAAAAGTTTTATCTAATTCACTTTTTATAAGATGATTTTAAATATTATTATTACTATATATGCATGTTATTTATTTTTAAAAGAATAACTTAATTATAAAAAATATTTTTGTAATATAAATGAAAAATACCAATGACAAAAAAGATAAATTCTTATTATATATATATATAAATAAACATATATATGCAAAAAAAATTTAATTAGAAATTAGCCAAATATGTTAATACAAATCAAATATTATATTAATGCTAGCTAGATATTATAATAATGCAGGTCAGATAATCTTATTTTGGGATCATATTAAAAATCTCATGTGGATTACATGCAGATCTCACCTGTATAGATTTCTCCCAACTACTCCAATAGCACCAACAGATTTTTACTAATCAACAATTTTTTTAAAGTCATAAAGCTGTACATTGGGCCAAGGTTATAATTATAGCTATATTTTCTTTATACTAAAATTTTGCAAAAAATTTTTTTTACTAACATGCAAAAGATAGTTAAATAGACAAAATTTCGAGTTACGGTGGTTTTTGTAAAAAATGGTAGTTTTTTGTTTGATTTCACGTTACACCTGATCTTGTAATCTAATTGGTCAATCGCTGTCGATCAGTGAAAATCTGTCGGTGCCAC
>CAJVQA010010185.1:0-11555 GCA_910591915.1 Cetraspora pellucida | reverse complement strand
TTTGTTTGTTTGTTGTGCATTCTATCTATTACTAAATTTGTACGCATCCTTATTTGTTTACTTCTGCTTTTAGTCACATGTATCTATTTGTTGTTTTCAAGGTCAACGACAATTCCCACAAAATTTCAAAAAATTTCCAAGAAGTTTTGTTTTTGCCAAGTTTCTGTTCTAGTGCCCTTCAGTTCTTTTTATTTGCTATGTCTTTATACTATTTCTATGTATTTTATCTTTCTGCTTCTTTTTTCTTATAACTCTTTCGTGGGTTTTCTATATCGTTTTGGTGTTATCGTTGATTGTGTATTTTTCCAAATTTGTACAAAAGAATCAGCAGAAAGAGTTGATATTATATATTCTATGTAATTATTGATAAGTTTTTTATTTAAATATTCTAGTTTTTATATATATATATTTTTTTTTTTAAGAAAGGTTTTTTCTCTAGTCTTTTATTTTAGTAATATATAATTAAGCACATTAGTACAAATTGATACATTAAACTAAGAGAGTAGTGGTTAGAGCTAATTTACTCTTAACTTATTCTTAGCTAAAATAGTTAAAAGATCTCTGTTTGATAAGAGGAGAAATTTGGTTAAATTGTATAAATTTATTAAGTCATATTATATATTGTCTATTTATAAAAGTTGTAAGTATGGTATCTATGTTTTCAAAAGAAGTTAATAAAAGTGAGAAGTGACATTAAAGATGTTGTTTACTTGGTTTCCATATATGTTTATATATCTTCTTTGTGATTCGATAGTATATATTTGGAAGCAGGTTTGGCTTCTTCTTTAAGGACCCTATATTGATTAAGTTGTCAGATATAATTTCTATTAGAATTTTTTGTTTTATATAGATATTTTGAATTTCTTAAACTAAGTCAGATGTTATGAGTAATTCAGTTTTATTATCTTTAAAATTTTGATAATTGCTTTTTTTATTATTTCTTTTAATTTTACTTAGTTGTAAGAACAAGTTAGCATATAATAAATATCTTCTAGTATGTTAGAGCACTTTGTGCAACAAAGATTAGTATGAGATTTTGGATTTCTGTTGTATAAATTTAGATGAGTTAGAAGTTCTAAAGTTAGAATTTTGACTTTAAATATTTTTAGTAATGATTTTTTAAAATCAGTATTTCGACTTAGTGGTTTGTTTTGAAAGTTTAGGTATGCAAATATAAGTTTTTAATTAATGTTTAAGAAACAGCTTGTAATGTTTTTAATATGTTTTTGATTGCTTCATATTGTAATTGCTTTGGCATGTTGTAGAATTTTGGATATTTGATAGATTGTATATGTAGTTGTTGTGTTTAGTATATATGAAGTAAATGTAGTATTAAGTATTTTGCTTAGAATTAAGTCTGTATAAAATTGATATGATGCATTTTTTATGTTGATCTTTTTCTTTGTTGTGTTAATTTGAATTCATAAGTTTTTTGTATTTACTATAATATTTAGAAGATTGATTATATTGTTAAAGTGAGTTTTTCTAAGTTTTTGTCTTAGCTCAGGTTAAATCAAAAGTATTGTTGTAATTTTATTTTTAATTGTACTGTTGTTTGTTAAAATTTGAATACTTGTTTCTGCAGTTATTACTGTAAATATTATTGCTAGCATTGTTAATATTGTGTAAGTTAAAGAAAAAAATAGTTGATTTGTATAATGCCAAGTTTGCTTGTTATGTAAAAATGCAAGTTGGGTAAATAGTATATTATGTTTGTTTTTTTTTTTGTAATTTGATGCTAATATAAGTTTTAATTTTTTTGGAAGAGTGTTTGTTATAAAAATTTTCTATAGTTCTTGCTTTTTCGCAAAGGCTTGAATAAATCTATAATTGGTATGATATTTTTCTGTTAATAACTAAGATTTTTGCTTTTGTTTAATTTGGTTAGTTTTTTTTTTGTTAAGAATATAAATACTTCAGGTTTGTATAAATTCATTTGTAATAATCAACTTGTATTTTAAAGATTAGCTATATTGAAGTTGTAAAGTAACAATAAGTTGTATTAAGTTTTGGATTTTTAAGTTTATATCCAAAGCATAAAATAAGTTGTTGTTTATTTAGTAAATAATTGTTATAGTGCCTAATTCTAACTAAGTTATTGTTAATACTTGTTACTTTGTCAAAAATTTAGGATTTTGTAATTATCTATTAAGAATTAAGGTTGTTTATATTAACAAAAGTATATAGATTAGTGTATCTAAGTGTTGTAGATGGGTTTAATAAAGAGGTTATATTATTAGTAATTGTTTTAAACCATTTTGATGTTTTCTTTTTAGGTATTTTTTGTATATTGTGATGGAAGGCTTTTCAGTTTAGTATATTGCAATTGCATAGTCAAAAAATTGTTCAATACAAGTGATGTTGTGAAAATTTAGTTTTTGTTTAATTGATTGAGATTGCTTTATATTTTAAAAAATTTGGTTAATAGTTGTGCCTTTTGTTTGTTTAGAAATTGGCTATAGGTTTGCTAAACATTCTAGCTAAAATTTAAATATATGAAGTATATGTATCATCTGAATTGTATTCGTTCTTGTCTTATTCATAGTTAGTACTAATTGTTTTATCAAAATCGATTCTTTTGAATTGGCATTATTTTGAATTTGTTGTAATTGTATCTTTAAACTTTGCTTGTCAAAATTAGATAAGTTGATATTTCTATCTAGTATATGAATTTGTTGTTGTTGTTGAATGTTATATAATGTATTTAGTGCATATATGTTCAGATGATGAATTGTAGAATTTGGTATAAATCTAGCTAGCCTAGCTTTTTGTTTTACTATATTTGTATAGAAATTTATAATTATAGAATAGTTGCATTTTGATAGATATGTACTTTGTATTTGGTATACTGCATGAATTAAAATAATATTGTTAATAATGTATATAGCTTGCTTTTTTGTTATTTTTGCTAATTTAATCTTGTTAAGATTAGAAGTAATGTCTTGGATTAAGAATTTTTTTGTAGGTTGAAGTGTTGGATCTTTTGTTAACCATGTGCTCAAGTGTCTAAAAATTGCTTTTGGTTTAATATTGTATATTATTTTTTCTTGAAATATTATTTTCGCTTTAGGATCAAAGTTGTTAATAATAAGAGTTGATTTACTAGAATTGACTTTGATGTTGGCATATGAAAAGAATGAGTTAACTGTTTTTAGTATGTCTTGTAGTTTTTGTTTGTCTTTAGCTATCCATATTGTATCATTTATGTAAGCTACTACTAAGGTATGTATTAACAAGGTAGAGTGGTAGATATATGTATTAACACAGTATTTTTTATATATTGTATCTATATGATGAATTAGTAGATTGTAATAGATTCTTTATAGAAATAAGAAGAAAGTTTCTTCTTGATCTATTTTATCTTGTACTGTGTAGGGTTGTATTAATCCAATGCTTGTAATGACTAAATTCTGTTTATTATTAAGAAGATAGTTTAGTAAGTTAATTATAGAGGTTAGTATGTGTATTTGCTGAAGTGCTTTAATTAAGAGAGATATATGGACTGTATTATAAGCTTTAAACATATTCTGTGCCAAAATCCAATATTGGCTTTCTGTTAAGTTGATATGTTCTATTATATGAAAAACAGTTTGTATAGGTTGAAGAGTTGAAGTAAATGGAAGTGCAACATTGTTGTTTTTATTTAATATTGAGTGTTGAGTAAAGATTTTGTTGAGTTGAAAAGTAATTATCTTGGTGAAAATTTTTTTAGTATATTCAATTAATGTAATTGGGCAGATATAAGTAAGATCATTGTTGTAATGTTGTTTTTTTGAGATGGCCTATATGTTTGTATGTCCTTAACTACTTGATGTTTTTTTTATTAAAAGATATGCATTAAAGATTTCTAATAATATTTGCTTTGCTACTTTGGATAAATGTTATAACATTTTGTTCAAAATTTCAGAAGGTTCTGTAGCTTTGTAAATTGGTAAAAGGTTATAGTTTCTGTTAATTCTTGAAAAGTTATTGGTTATAACAAGCTGTTGTATATGTTGGGGTTAATATGTAATAGGAGTTGTAAGACTGATACCCATTCATGCTCAAATTGAATATTTATTGAATTGCATTTAGTTCAGTTGTTGAAATGTTCTCTTGTTACTTGTTTTATTTCTTTTAGATTATTAATTATTTTGTCTAGTGTTATAATCTTATCAAATGACATCTGGTCTTGATTACATTTAAGTATACTGTTTATCATTCATGAAGTATTAGTTTCCATATCATTATATCTTCTTTGGATGTAAGAATTAATTTTTTCTTTTTAAGCATTTGGAATTTCAAGACTTCATGCTTTCCACAAGATCTTTTGAAAATGTTTTAAGAATTACAAAAAGAAATAGTAGTTGAATGTAATGTCTTGAGTTTAACAAAAATTAATGGCTAGTTTGTGTAGAAGGATATTTATTGTAGTAAATTATTAGTGTTTTGTATAACAGAATTTATCAAGATTGATAGTTTTAAATATCTAATATTATTTAAATATTTGTTTGTTAGTTTGAGTGCTAGATGTAATTTGGTTGCTTTGAAAGAGTAAGCATAATATGTTTTAGGAGCTGTATAAGTTTTTGATATGATTTAATTTGCAACTTTCTTGATTGAGTTTAACCATTTGTTTCAAAGTTTGTTTAGTTATTGTATTATTGTAATGTTTTGTATTGGAGGTATTGGTTTGAATTCTAATTCAAGTGCATTGGCAAAGTCTTCCTATTTGTCTGTTGACATTTAATAATATAAATATATCTTTTTTTTTCTTTTTAGATCATAATAGTTTTAGCTAAAAATTTGGTTTTCATGTAATAACAATTATTTTATAATCACTGTTTGTAATATCTATTGGATCTATAATTTTGGATGAGCTGAAGTCTAGTAAAATCTCAGAGTTGACCCATATGTCATCTATTTGACTTTGGTTCAACCCTTTTTGCTATATAGATTCAGTTATTGCATAGAATTCTATTAGGCTAGTAAATAATAGTGATTAGAGTATAGTAAAAAGATTTAATATTTGTTTAAAATGGTTATGATTATCATTAAAGTCACTTATTGTAATTGTATGTTAGTTATGGCTTCTTGCTTAAGATAACTAATTGTTAACTGTGTTTTGTATAGTTTTAAGTTGTTCTGGATGGTTTGATGAAAGGTATACTGAGATAAGATAAAGCTTATTATTTGAAGATAGATGGAAGTTAATGCTTATTGTTGTGCCTGCTACTGTTTGTATATTAAATATATAAGGTTGAAGTTTATAATGAAGCATGATCACAGTTCTCATGCTAGCTTCATATTGAGAGTTGTCTTTTGGTTCAAAGTTGGATATATAGATTTTGTAGAGTAAATTGGAGAGTATTAAAATGAAAGAGTTTTAAGTTTGGTTTCTATGATTGAGACAATGTGATAATTGTTTTTGACACAATGTTTTAGCCAAATTTGTAGTTTTAGTAGTTCATTAAGTCTTTGTATATTATGAGTTATAATATTAAGATGATCTTTAATATCTATAAAGCTTTCATTAGAAGGAGTTTGTAGTGTATTAGTAGAATAGTTGTTATTTAGTTAAAAAAGTAATATGTTTTGTTTTTGGAATAATAAGGTTGAGTTATTATCTTTTTTTGGTATTGTTATTTATTTTGCATATGGGCAAAATATTTCCTAGTTAGGTTTTAGAAGAGATGAAAGTGCAAGAAAGAATTCAGGAATTTCTTTTATTGTATAATGTTTTCTTAAAGTTTTTAGTGTTTTAGTTGCTTTGTTTTGTTGAGTAATAGGTAGTTCTAGATTTGTCATTTCTATATTCTTTATATTCAGTTCTTCTTAGATTTTCTCAATTGAATTTGGAATTTCAGATTTTTGATCTAATAATATATCAGATCCAATATCTCATAAATGTGCACTGTTAGTTATTTGAATCTAGCTTCAGGTATTTTTTAAAAGTAGTATGTTTGTCTTAGCATTTGTGCTATTTTTGTAAGTCTTTTAGGTATATCAATTGGCAGAGTTAGGTTGTAGTCTGTAATTTCAGTTGGGTTTATAGGTAGTCTGGATTTATCTGTTAAATTTGCTGTTATAATTGTTTCTAGAAAGGTATAGTAAGCTTATATGTACTTTTAATTTCATTTATGAAGTTTTTTGCTATTATGTTATTGGTAATTAGGAAGATGTAAGTATTTGTAGTTTTGATTTTGGATGAATCTTTTGAAAGATTTGATTTTACTTTAAAGTAGTTGTTTGGTATAACTTAAAAGGTGTAATGCTCTCTTAATCATGTTGTTATATCTTTCATATCTACTAAAGAGTCCACTTTATTGATTGGAAAGTGTTATCTAAGTTGTGGGTCTTTTATGTCTTGATATGCTTATAGTAAGAAGATTTTTATAAGAATAAGTAATAGTAATTTAAAGTAGTAATTAGGTATTTCTTTACAATCATAATAGTCTTAAAGTTGTTTTTTATAGTAAGCTAATCTTATAAGTTCTTTTCTTTATGTAATTAAAAATAAATTCTTTATTGCTTCATTTAAGTCTTTTGGGTCTGTTAGTAAAGGTAAAAGTTTAATAAAGTAGGTTTCTGGAAGTTGTTTGAAGAAGTAAATTTTGTATAAGGCTATAACAATTGCTTTTGTCTATGATCTATGTTTAATTGATAAGATGAAAAGAATATTTTGTATTTCTTCTAAAATAAGTTTTGGTAATTCAAATAGTTTTGCTAAGTATGATGTTAAGGCATTATTTAATGCTTTTTAAATTAACTCTGTATCTATTGCAGTTTCATATTTTGTAAAATCCTTGTAATATTTTAAGGCTTTTGCTATATGTTTGGAAGGTCAAGTTTTGAAATTCAAGTTTGTTGTATAGTCTATAATTAACTTTTGTCTTAATTTCATATGAATTAGATTTCAGATATCTCTTTTGATAATGGTTATTGCATTTGTGGTTTTGTAATTTTTTAGTACATCTGTAAATATTTGGTTATATTCAGTTTGATGCAATGGCATGAATTTTTTGGCATGTGTAAAGGTTGTGAAGAAGGTTGGATCAGTGTGTCTAAATTTTGCTTTAGTTGCAAGAGGGATTGGTCTTTGAATTGGCTTTGTTTGTAGTTTATATGTAATAAATGCTTGCATTTTTTTTTTAGATCTATATGCTTTAATTACACTATTATATGACCATTCTTTGCAGTTAATTGGTGTGATAACTTTGGCCTCCAGATTATCATTTACTTGTTGGGTTCATGTTTCTGTATAATTAGTTTCTATTTCTGTCATATCACTTATGCTTGTATTTTTTTGAACCATTTAACTATATGTAAGTTTGTTGCTTATATTTAGCATCATAAGGTTGTTTGTTTGTTCTATTGTTGTATTCATTTGGTTATTTTGTTTTAGTTCTATAGCTTGGTTGCTATTTGCTATTGCTTTATAGGAGTTTTGCATTTCAATTGGTATAGGTTTTATGTTGTGTTGGTCATTTATTTCTATATCTTGTGTTTGATTTTGTGGCATGTTTGTTTGATTTCCTTTTATGCTATATGAGCTTGTGTGTTGTGTTTGATTATTATTATATTAGTATTATTTTTTTTTTCATAATGTTTGTTGTATGTTGTGTTGTTGTTATACTGGTTTGCTAGAAATAACATCATTGCTTGTTTTGTAAGAGGTATGCTGTATTATTCACTTTTGTTGCTAGCTAGAATTTGAAAAGGAACAGTATGTTTTTTTTTATTGTAAACATCTTTGTAAGTAGCATCTAGGTTGGTAAGGTGTTGTTGCTGTCTAGTTGGATATTTGTGATTGTTGCTCATTGTACCTGATGTTGTTACTTTGTAACTTTGCATTACTGATGATCTTGATAGCCTTAGTTTGTCTTTTCAGTTAAAAGTATTGAATTTTTCTTTTTACTTTTGTTTGGTATAGTTAAGGTGGTTGTATTCTTGCTTTGTATCTTATATGAGTAGTTTTTTTGCCTAGAGTGGCTGTTTTATTTAGATTTTTTTCTATTATATTCATTATTTTTCTATTTTTTGTTTTTTGTCTTTGCTAATTTTTACATTTTAAGATCTGCAAAGGAGAGTTTTTTTATTATCATTCTAGTTTTTATATCTATCTGTCTACTTATATTTATTAATAATCTTAGTCAATATTAGTAAAAATATGCTATAATCATTAAGTTTTTAAGGCAGTTCACTTATATAAAAAACCTTTGATATTGTACTAAACCTTTTAGAATTTTTTATATCTCATTTTTACAACTAACTTAATTATGCTATAATTAAAACCAATACTTGCAATTAGAACATATTATTAAATCACTATGTTTTTGTAAAGTTTAGTACTTATTTTACAATATATCTCTATTATTTTAATATTTAATTTAAGTTTTACCAAGCTCTTAGTTTAGATAGCCTAAAAAGATAAATATAAATATATTTCTGGTTTATATATTCTCTAATATATAATGTTTTTTATTATTATTTTTTTAGAGTTCTAGTAGTCTGACTAGTTACAATAGTTCTTTTTTAAAAACTAACATATTATCTAACTTTACAAGTTCTAGTTTTGTTTTTTAGATCTAGTCTTTACAATAGTGTTATTAAAAGTTTAGATTATCTTTTTACTTGAATCTTTAAGTAGACTTTTGTTTTTTGATTTCTATAATTTACATAACTACAAAAACTTATTACAGATTTCCATTATCTAGTACTAATTTGTGTTCCTTTATACAAAATACAACTATTATACAAATGCTATATGATCTTTTAGTTATTCTAATATAATACAGATAACAGATATTTGATTCTAACCAATTGTAAAAGATAGTTAACTATTATATAAAAACAATTTTAAAATTTTATTAACACTAAAATTTAAACTCTAGACAGCATAACTATTTCATTATATTACTATGTTTTTATGTTTTTATTTGTCTCAAATATATCTTTATAAATTTTATTAAAAAAAATTTTTTAAAAAAAACAAGTTTATAAGAATTTAAAAAAAATAAAAGGATTTATAATAAGTAAAAATACAATAACAAATAGCAAAATTGTTATTTTATTATAAAGTACTTATTATAAATAGCTTTATAAATAAAATATTGTTTTAACTAGTCTGTAAAAATAAAAACAGAGAGAATGATAATTCTAATATAATAGTTAGGTTTTTATCCTTCAAATAACAGGTTTAAGATTCAAATCCTATTTATAATAAAATTTGAAAATTAATCTGTATTATAGAAACTGTCTTCTGTTGATTAATTAATCTTATATAACTGTAATTCAAATATATCAAATTAGATTCTACTTATTATTAGAAGTTCAAGACATTTATACAAAATATAATATTATACATATATAAAGAAATATTAATAACCAATATTGTATAAGACTTTAGTACAAACTTATAATAAAACCACCAGATGTAGAAGATTAAAAAACCAAAAAGATAGAATTTTACTTAAAAATTTTTGAGTAAAAAGTTAATACAAATTTTTATTAATGCTGTCAGATTAGTAAAAAGCCTATAAAATACTATTATAGAATAGATAGATAAACTGAATAACAAAGATGTATAAAGAAGCATATAACCAACCAGGCTGCTAGAATCACTAAAAGAAAAGAATACTAAAGTATATCATACTAGGCTATTTAAATTAAAAGTCTGAAAAGTCTGTTAGTTTAAAATTGTAATTAGTAAGAAATGATAAAAAAGATATTAAAAAGATAAATACTAGAGCTTAGATAAACTTTATAAGTGTAAAAATAATGTAATATAATAATTTAAAGCTAACCCTGACTGCAAATATTAGATAACTATAATGTATTATATAAAACCAAATTAATTGTATATAAGATACAAAAAACTCTAATAATAATGCTTCTAAGATATATTGCATAAAATAAAAAATTTTGAAGATACAAATAAGCATCTAGACCTTCTTAACTAATATGTATATTAGAGATAATCTAGTAATACAGTAAGGATTGCAATACAAAAAGTTTAAATAAGCAATGCTCTTAGTTAGGTTGCAGATATAGCAGCTAATATAGAACTATGATATACTTAAACATGTTTTTACTAAATAAATCTTTTTTTTTTTTTGGTATTAAGGTAACCTCTTTGGTCTTTTGACTTTTATTAATCACTTATCAGTATTGTAGTTCAATAAACCACTACAGGAGAGTGTACAATTGACTACATGTATAACTTTTCTATATTATCTATTTAAAGAGTCTGCTTAAAGGTTTCTTACCAATTGCCGTACCTAACACCCCTGCTTGGATGTTCTACTTTAAACCCTCTAAACCTGTAATCTGTATTAACATCACTGGTCATCTTAGATGTACTAGATCATCATTCTTAACCTTAGGACTAATTTATCCTTAAGATAAACCCCCTAGAGCTTTCTGTACCCATTTTTATAGCTGACTTAGATATTATTATAGTAGAACTAACACTTGTAGTTAAGACTAATCATTAAACTGCTATGTTCTTGTAGAGTTCACTTAGACTCCAGCATCTACTTTATAGCATAACTCTAGTACTTTAGTATACCACTGCCTTTTGTTCAGTCTTTTTTATCAAACTCTCAATTCAGATAATCTGTATAGAACTATGACCAGTCCATTGATATATCAGGTCAGCCTGATATTCTTTTTTTCTGATTCGTTTTGATGACCCGGTTGGTGGTACTCTGAAACTCCCAACTAGGATTCAGGACATGGAAAAAAAATTAGGCATGCCCATATAGGCATGCCCCTAAGCTAAGACATGTCCCTTATGCCCATAGGTATGCACTTTTTAAATCATATAATTAACACATAGTTCACAACTTCTTAAAAATCTTACATGTTAATTTAGTATCTGTAGTTTTAGTTTACTTGAACTTATTAACTAATTAAAATAACTTTAAACATCACATGACAAGGGCATGCCCTTTGAACTTGAGACATGCCTATAGGCATACCCTAGGGGCATGTCTTTAGGGATATGCCTCATGCCTCTGTATCCTAAACTCTACTCCCGACCCAAAGGTTCTTACCTGTCTGACTATTATGACCAGATACTACGACCTTGGTATTCATTTTCCTAAACTAGACTTTATAGTAGGACCATCAAAAATCTAACTCCCTCTCTACTTGGGTCTTCTTAAATGAACTTCTTGTTACCTAATTTCAATGGATTTACATGACCACAAGAACTTATCTAATGTTTGTACTGCCTGATTTGTCGATTTGCATTTCTCTGTGTAATGCTATACTTACACAGATGTCCCATGATCTGCCAGTCATGCTGGTGTAACCATCATTACAGATATTCTAATCCAATTGTTAGTAACAATTATCATAATACAAATATTACATAAATGATTATTCAAATTTTTACCATCGATAAAATTTGAACACCCAACCTACCACTTGAAGAGTTAACAACCTGACCACTTTACTAGGTTACCACACTCCTACTAAATAAATTTTAATATAAAAGTTTGATAAATTCAAATAAATTAAACTAATATTACAAAAATACTGCATAAAACTTTAAGTTTGCTTAGTATTTA
>CAJVQA010010184.1:0-11556 GCA_910591915.1 Cetraspora pellucida | reverse complement strand
ATAGGTTGAATGTTTGATGTGTAGGCTTGTTGAAGCCATTGTATTACAGTATTTTGTACTAACAATCTTAGTTGGATATTATCACATGATAGATAAACTGAGATAATTCTAAATTTAAAGTCATATTTGAAAAAGATATTTACTGCAATGACATATCCTAGGAAGATAAGTATTTTGTGAATGTAGGTTTTTATAGACTTGTGAATCATGATAACTGTTTCTGCTTTAGGGTCCTTAGTGCATGACTACAAGTATATAAAGTGTTTGGATTTTTGTAATTTGGTAATTGGGTTACTAGTTGCAATTTTGGTTTCTGTTATACTAATAATGCTGAGGTTGTTAAAGAAGCAGTAGTCTTCCCATACTTGTTGTTTCAGGTCTTCATTAATTTCTTAAACATTATGTGTACTAATTGATAAGTAGAGTTAATTATTGTAGAGCTGTATTTCTGAAATATTAAAGTTTGAAGAAAGATAGCTGTTATGATTTTGTGTTGTTTGGTTTTGTGAAATTAGAATAGGCTAATGTTCGTAGAATTTGTATCTAATAAGGTTTATATCTACATAGTTAGAAATAGTAAGGTCTGTAATTTTATTATAAATATGTGTTTCTGTATTATCAAGGTTAACTAATATTTTTATAGAATTAAAGAAAAGATTTTGGTATAAGTGTTTAATAAAATTCTTAAGTGTTATAGATTGTGGTAATAGAGGTAGATAATATCACTTTAAAAATTTGTTATAACAAGTGTCTGTCTCTAAGAGAGTTGAAGTATTGATATTAGAGATATTATATATAGTGTCTTCTACAAATTTGCTCACACTAGGCTTTACTGCCTGCCTATTGTCATCATTCTCCTCTAAAAATGGCCCAGTAAGTATGGAGGATATCATAGTTTTAGATGTGGCAGCTGTATCAATGTGTTCTGTAGAAGTTGTTTATGAAAAGGAGGATTTGAACTTTCCTTTTGTGAAGTAAGAGTAGTATTTTCTGTTGTTTTTGTTGTTTCTTTTGGGGTATAGATGTGTTCTTATCTGCTTCTTGAGAGGTTAATAACTCAGGATTTGGTATAAAGAGAGAGTCTTCATATTGTTTTGGAATTGAGATTTTGAGGTGTTTTATTAAAAAGTCTTTAGCTGCTGGGTAGTAGAATTGATTTTAATTAATATGTATTTGTTTTAATAATATTTTAAATTCTATTTCTAATTTAAAGTATGTGATAACTCTTGTGAGAGTATGAATGTCATTAGTTGTTTTGATCATTTTTTCTAAAGCTTCTTTTTGGGATAGGCCTGTAAGTCCATCATTGTCTCTTGCTGCTAACATAAAGGCTCTTAAATAGTGATAGAAATAGTATGTAGATCGGGCTGTATTACTTTCAACTTTGTTGAGCTTTGCAAAAGACTTTTCAGTAGCTATTGCTAAGCCTTAAAGTTCTTCTGTAGGTGTTGAAATAGAGAAGCTTGCTGCAAGTTTTTGTTTATAGTGGAAGCTATCAGTTTTCAAGGTTGAGTACACCCATTCTTTTTGTTCTGACTCTGATACTGGATGGGTTTTGAAAGAGTTGGTAAAGTAGAGTTTTGATATGTTTCCTAAATTATGTTCAGTTGATTTAGGTAATATGCTATAGTCTTTATTAGAGCAAAGGTGAATATGGTGGAATGCTGCTTTAAAGGTTGCTTCAGAGTGTTCTTTGAGAGTATGTAATGAGTTTGGTAAGAAGTATGATATTGGCAAAAGTTTTTTGCATTCTTCTGTTAATTTTTGTGATATTAGCATTTTGATATAATTGCTAGTTTTCTGTTAGTCAATTTTCTCAAATTGGGTATTGTATTTTTTGAAAAAAGGTTTAAACCAGGTTTTATAAGTTGTAAGATAAGGCTTAAGTGATGGGATTCTAAAGTTTTTTAAAAATTTTTCAGATGAAATGTTAAGAGTAACATTAATATTAAATCAGTTGTCATTTTGGATTGCAAACTCAAGTTGCTTAGGGCTGTATTTAATATCGAAGTAAAGTGTGAATCATAATGGTTTAATGTTAAGTTTTTTCATGAATTCTTCAAAGTTAATAGTTCTATATTTATAGTTTAGATAAAGATGTAGGCAGGCTAAGTTTATAGCAACTCTACATCTATTGGTATGTAAGTAAGGTGAGATAGAATAGTGTAATTGGAAAATATGTAAGTAATTCAGTTGGGTGAAGAAAACTTTTGTAAACTTGGTAAGTAAGCCTTTAAGAGTATCATGGAAGGCTTTGAAAGGAATCAGTTTTGATTTATCAAAATTAGGGCTTGAGTTAATAATGAAATCTGATAAGAACTTAGGTTTTTTGCTTGCTATTTTATTAAGAATATAACTGAAGGAGAATTTGGCAGGTGATCTGTTGTTGTTTTTATTATTGTCAGCTTTATTGAGAATAACTTGTCTAGAAATAAAGTTTCTGATATTAGATTTCAGAAGAATAGTTATAATGCCAGTGGGGTATTGAGTTTATTATATTGTTGCATAGTTAGAGTAACAGGATAGTTTTTAAATTAGTTAAAGTCTTTAGAATTATTACATTTTGGAGTATTTGCTTTTTGTTTGAGTTGTTTGTTGTTATCTGTATTCAGTTTGTTGTTTTTTAAGGTTTCTTTATTATTAGAGTTATTGTCTGATTGTTTATCAGTATTTTTAGTCTTTTTGGGAAGTTTATCTAAGAATTTTTTGAAGAAAATGCATTTGTCTTCTGCAGATAGTTGTACACATTTGATTTTGCAGTAGAGGCCACATTGCTTTCAGTTCATAGGGCTTGTAAATTTAGCAAGTTTTAGTTTAAGTCTGTGAATGCATTGAGAGTAGGCAGAGAAGCCACCAACTTCAGTTTTAAATACAAGGGCTTTTGGATCTAATGAATGTTTGTTATTGGTTAGTATAATGCAAGATATATCTTTGGTTTTGCAAATAATGCATATGTGTGCATGATGGAAGTAGGCTGTAAAAAAGATTTAATTATTGGTATTTTGTCTGATATTGCTATACCAGTTAGGAAATGGATTGGCAATATTGTGTTTAGGCTAGAAGGATGACTTTGGTACATTATGAAGAGATTTGTAAAGTTTGGCATTTAAATCGATTTCCATTAAGTTAGATAACTCAATTTTTGATATAAAGATAGTGTTAAAGATAGATGTCAGAAATAAATGCTTTAATGCGAAGTATGTGTAGTATTTTCCACAGAGGCATCTTGTGATAGTAGGTTGACTAGAGTTGGAAAAGAAGTGGTAACCATTGTTGGTATCACATTGTGTGGGATTGAAGTTAGCTAGAAGGACTTTAAAACTTTTACAGTTTTTGTCCAAGGTAGCTAAGGTTCAACTACTATATTTGTTTTGAAGGGTATCTAGATTGAAGGCATCTGGTTCAATAGTGATAATGCTAGGCATTTTGTGTGACTATTCTAGTATGGTGTATGTGCTAATAGAAAACAATTTTTAAATCAGATTAAATAACCTGATTTTCAGATAAAATTTTCTAATTTAAGGGCTTTATAGATAGGTTAGGAAGAATCTGAGAAATGTGGAACTATTAGAAAAGCTAATTAGATGTTTAGGAAATTTTAATGGGTACCAGAAAAGTGAATTTTCCAGGGCAACCCAGTGAATTTTCCTAAATTTACCAGTGAAATAACCTGCAAAAGCAGATTTTAGTTTTGCCTTTTTTTCAATATTTTAGTGAGTTTTGGTTTGTTTGCTATATATTATATATCAATATGACCAGAATGAAGTGCTTGTTATTTTTCTAATAAGTAGCAATATGGGATTAATTAGTAAAATATTTAGCAAATTAGCAAAAACCAAAATTTTGATTTTTGGAATTTTTTTCAGTAGCTAAGTATTGCAGATGCATAAAACTTGGCCGCCTAGGAGAAGAAAAGTGAGCTGAGTAACTTTATTTAGAGGTGCAGGTAAGGTTTGCTTAATAAAATATTGAGAAATAATTAAATGTTTTTAGTAAAAATTTGGTACAAGTAATCTACAGAGAGAGTTACAAAATTGGTCTAAAATATACTGTTATTATTTAATTGTAATAATCACTTTTATTAAAGCTAATTTATTTATATCAATATTTATATACTTTATTGAAAGATGTTAAATTGTAACTAAATTGCAAATATATTGTTACTAACTAGTAAACATATTGGAACTAAATTATGTATTTATTTATAAACTTTAGTAATAATTTAGTTGCAATATTGTCTATTTGCAGTTACTGTGCATTAAGACGATTGTTTACTATATTATCGATTTAGTAAATATATTGTTTTAATATTAATTTAAAATAGTAATAATTTATTATATATTTTTAAATTATGTGATAAATATATTTTTAAAACTATACAGCTAACTTATTATAACTAATTTACTAAATCGTAACTAAATCATACCCAAATCGTAAACAAATCGTGACCAAATCATTTATTTGAACATAAACTTCTAAAAACAATTTAGTTACAATCTTGTCAATATGCAGTTACTACACATTAAACATACTATTTTTTAATTAATAAAATATTTATTCGAAATAGCAATAACTTATTAAATATATAGTAAATACATTTTTAAAGCATTGTAGCTAAATTGTTATCACTATTAAAATAAACTATTCAAGTCTATAAATAAAATATTTATTATTTAATTAGAAACTACTTATTGGCAATTCTTATGTATAATACCCTTTGAATCCTTTTATTCACACTAACATTTTATTTGATTCCTGAATATAAAGATCATATATTAATAATTAAAATCAAAATCGGTTTACAAATCAAGAGCATAAATACTTATTTATCATTACTTAATACTTTTTAATCATTTCAGCTACGTAAATTATTTCATTCGACTTCCTGAATATAAATTTTTTATTAATCATCGGAATTAAAATCAGCAAACCAAACTTGCAAATCAAGAACATAATTACTTATCTTATTCTATAATACCCTTTAAATCATTTTAGTCACATAAATTATTTCATTCTTTCTTAAGCATAAAGATTCTTATTAGTTATTTGAACATAATATTTCTTTTCGCATCATAGCCACATAAATTATTTCATTTGACTTCCTGAATGTAAATATTATTTATTAATTATCGGAATTAAAATCAGCAAACCAAACTTACAAATCAAAAACATAATTACTTATCTACATTATATAATACCTTTTGAATTATTTTAGTTGTGTAAATTATTTCATTCGACTTTCTGAACGTAAAGATTTTTTATTAATCATCAGAATTAAAATCAGCAAACCAAACTTGCAAATCAAGAACATAATTACTTATCTCATTCTATAATACCCTTTGAATCATTTTAGTTGTGTAAATTATTTCATTTTACTTCCTAAGCATAAAGATTTTTATTAGTTATCTGAACATAATATATTCTTTTTGCATCATAGCTGCGTAAATTATTTCATTCGATTTCCTGAACGTAAAGATCTTTTATTAATCATCAGAATTAAAATCAGCAAACCAAACTTACAAATCAAGAACATAATTACTTATCTTATTCTACTGTATAATACTCTTCGAATTATTTTAGTAGCATAAATTATTTTATTCAACTTTCTAAGCATAAAGATTTTTATTAGTTATCTGAACATAATATATTCTTTTTGTGTCATAGCTGCATAAATTATTTCATTCAACTTCCTAAATATAAATATTATTTATTAATTCCATAATTATTGAAATTAAAATCAGCAAAGCAGGTAAGAACATAAATATTTATCTACCATTACTGCATTATCTAACTCTTCAAACATTTCAGTCGTATTAATTATTTCATTCAACTTCCTAAACATTAGGATCATTTATTGAACATTGGAATCTTTCTCATACTTTAAGTTTCTCTTTACAGTCAACTCTGGTTTCGTGTCTTCTAATCGTGAATAAATATACATAATTCTGTCATGTCTCATTACCTGCATGTTTGCTGGTTTCAAGAGCAAAAAACAAACAAATAGCATTATATGCACAAATGTTACACTTTATACCTGATATGTACAGATCAGGAACCGTGAAAATTTTTTGAGTCTCTGGTATGTACGTACGTATGTATATACTTAAAGTACATGAAAAAATTGTGAATCGATAATAATAATTTGGTAAGTTTATTAATATAAAAATTGGAGTGAAAAAATAGATTATTTTAAACAGCTTTAAAAAAATACAAATTTCTAATATATAAATTGTTTCTAAAATCATGGTTTCCTTCCATGCATTTATCATTTCTACAATTATGAATAAAATGTTCGGTGCTACTTGTATTAATTTTGGTTATAGGAAAAATTCATTGGCCTTCATTTTCAATTCTTAGTTTGTATATAGGACATCCTACCTTTGTTTGATTAGTAATTTCAAACCAGTCAACAATAATAAAAGCAAAACATTGATTGCTTTTTTGATGACTAAAAATTGATTTTAGGATTGCAAAATTCTGACTATTATTTTCAGATATTACTGTTACAACCTCACCGACATGTAAGTGATATTGGATGATAGTATTATTATCTTCTACTAAAAAACAAATGTATTCATAAAACTGACATAAATCTTTAAACATTGTCAATTCATAATCCATATCTCGATATGCTAATGTTAGTTCTGCAAAAAAATCAGGACTATTTGGCAAAAATTCTTTAGCTTTTTGTCTTGAAATACGCTTTCTCAAATTTATTTTTGAAATATAATCAACTGTTGACTGAACTAGAATAAATAGATATAAATATTTGAATATACAAAATAAGAAATTTAAAATAATTCAAGAAAATCAAAATTGAATAACCTTCATGTAAATTTTCATTTGTATTAAAAAATTTTTCAGTGATAAACCAATTATTCACCAGTCATTTCGAGTGATACGAAAAGTTCATTAAAGCATTATTTGAAGAAGAAAAGTGGTTATCAACACCTCCATCAAATAAATAATGCATTGTGAATAATGTAGTATAATGTTTTAACAAATCAAGATCTATATTTTTTTGATTTGTTCTTGTTACTATATTCTTGAAAATGCGATGAACCATTTCTTTTATTCCAACACTAGTATTTAGTAAAGTTGCATAATTTTTGGCATGTTGTACCAAATGAAAGTTAACATGTAAATTTGGTAGATTTTCAAAATCTTTAAATGCCTATTTTGTAAAAATTTTGTAATAATGATTAATTTTTGCATTGAAATTTAATTTATTAGAGGGTTTCAGAGTCAACTTATTTTGAAAATAAGTGGGTGTTTGAAATGTTCTATTTTGTTTTAAAATTTCAAAATCAGAAAATGAAATAGAAGTTATCTGGTGCAGTGTTGGAAATCTTATGTTCTCATAAGAACATGCCTTTAGATTTGAGAACATAATACTAGAAAAATATGTTCTCTATATAAATATAATAGAGTAGCATAATGCTAGATGGAATAAAATTAGGAATTGAATTAAGTTCTGAAATCATCCAAAAGGAAAATGAACATAAAAGATGAGAAGAGTTGGGACATTGGGATAAAAATTTGAGTAAATGACCGATATTTTCTGAAATTTAAAAATAGGGATATAAATAAATTTTAATGTTGAGAACATAAATACATTTCTAAGAAGATTAAATTTAAAAAAAATTTACAATCATAAAGTATTCATTAATATATAAATAAGCTTACAATATATAAGATTTATTTTGAAATAAATATCGTCACTAATTTAATTCGAAATCAGAAACTTGAACCTTAGCTTTGAAACCTCATCATATCAATTTCAGTCAAAGCATTATAATTATTTATCTGTGATAATAATTTTCTTTTATTATCTAAGCATTCATGTAGCTTAATATAATCATTTTCTAAAAATGAATGCTTGAATGCTATAGACATTGTTTTTGCTACCAATATCCAACATTTTAAACAATGTTTTACAGCCAAATCATTTCATGAGAGTCCTATTCGCTGTTGAAACATAGTAAGTTCAGTTTTTTTAAAATGTTGAGGCTTTAAAAACCTATTAAAAATAAAAGGAACTATCATAGCCAATCGTAAACAGTCTAACATCATGAAACTATCGATGTGAGAAATTGGATTTGGTAATTTTTGCCAGTCTTTTGGATAATCGAATGACTTCCAACATATGATAAATGCTAATTTTCCCTCTGAAGAAAGTGCATTAAATGTAATCTTAAGAAATCTTAATACTTTGCCTGCCATAATATGATATATATCATGTGGTAATTGGAGATGCCTTTCTCTTTTTAATTTATCCAGTATTGGTGATTTGATATGCAATCCATATTCAGCAGCAATTTCCTTACATCTTGTAATTGTTGGTGCTGCTGAAATTTCACCGAATTAAATGTTTGTAATATGGTAATAACAAGAAATCAATGACAAATTGATATTATCTGATGTCTAGGAATCTTTTGTTGCATTACAAGTATGACACCCTCTTGTAGCCCCATGTCTTTTAACTCCAGCCAGATCATTGCCTTGCAGCAAATCTGCTGTTACATCCCCAAAACTTGTAATTACAAGGCATTCACTTCCTTCCACATCCATTATCTTCCTTTCTCCAGTTGTTTCATCTCAGCAACAAAAGGTTTAATAAATTCATTAAATTTGCCCCCAAATGGAACAAACCCAAGCACAAAATGATTTCTAAGTTGCCTTCTTTTATCAAAGGGTAAATTTCCAATTTGAATATATACACTACTCAGTGAGTGATAGATGTTGCAAAATGTTTCAAAGTCATCATAATACAGGTCAATGTATAACTTATAAACTGGAATACTTATTAATGGATCTTCTAATGCTGCAAATTCAGAGGGATGTTGATAGAAATATACAATATTTCTTAATTTCCAATGCCCTTGATATTTGTAGAGAATTTTGCAGATCACAATAAATGAAGATTCATTAATTTTATTTTCATTATAAAGTATAGTAACTGTAATATGTTTGACAATTTTATTAGTTCTACAATTATAATAGCATTTTTCTTATTTCGATCCAGCAGCCACACTTCACATCCACATGATCTTTCTCTTCGATTATTGCTTTGCAAGTTGTTTTGCAATTCATTAAATATTAGGATATGTTGAATTTTTATTTTTAGTAGGTCATCTACCTTCACAATTGCCAAAATTCTACCAACTCTTGTTAATGATTCTTTATAAATTACAAAATCTTTACAATTATAGGTTGCTATAAATATAAAGTAAGTGAATAACTAAAAAAAACAATATTAAGATATCAGTTTACTAAATTAATTAATTTACCTTCATTTATTTTAATAGATGCTTTTCCAAATCGTGGTGATTCTTTCCAGATATCGCCATGCCAAAGCTCTTGATTTTTTTCTACTTGTTGGCCTGGCCCAAAATACATTTGACTAAGTAGTAAAGGGTTATTTAAGGCATACCAAATTATATCAGTAATAGATAAATAGTACATCTCTTTTGTTTTTCAGGATGTAGAAGGTGTTTTTTTGTCAGAGATATGAATGTATCATGACCTGATTGGAAGCAAAGGCAATCTCTGCCTATACTTCCTAAATCGTCGAATATTTGTTGTAATATTTGTACTTTTGAATTGCGGATGACGAATTATATCCACCAATTCGTCATATGCATGGGTAGCTAAATATAAATATAGAAGTTCTTTTTTTTTAAAAAAAAACTAATCAAGCTTAAATAAAGTTAAACCTACATATATTGTGTTTTTCAACTCAACAAAACATTAATGTTTCCATGATATTATTAAAATATGGTGTGAACTTTTCACTAATTGATGGCATTTGTTCTTTGCTTAAGGACTTATCAACAATTTTATCAGGACCCTCTTCATTCATCATACAATCATTAGATTCTTCACTTATTATTTCATTATTATTAGATATTTCACTTGAATTTTTATAATTTAATTCTTCAATTGAATTATCATCTTTGCTTGAAGCTTCAATACTAATAGAATCTTCACTTGAAGCTTCTTCATTAAATTCTTCGCTTGTCATATTATCAGATAATACATCATCTATCCATTCATTATTGTCAAGTTTTATTTCAATATAAGTAGCATTAAGAGCATTATATTCTTGCATATATATCACCTGGTCTATAAATTAGTTAGATAATGTTGCTTTATTAAGAAATATATATGATTATTACTATTTATTTTAATATCTCTTCTATTATTTAATCTAGCACATGATGGCATCTTTAATTTCTTACATGGGTTTCTTATATAATTTCGACAATAGTTAAAAGAACTATAATGGTTGCGAAATATATTAAAGGTTTATTGTAAAAAAAAAAAAAAAAAATTATATATGTATATATAAGCGGCAGTTTTTTTTAACAAAAAAATGATTTTTTATTGAAAAATAATTACTTGAATAACCAACTTCTTTAAGAATCCTCAAATCCTTAAAATGATAATTACTTGATTTATGCACTAATATAGATAATTTATGCAACATAATCACGATCAGAACCTAATAAATTCAGAGTCAAGATACTTATATAAATAGTACATACATATGCAAATTAAATTATTATATAAATATAAATAAAACTTTCGATTCAAAAAAAAAACTCTCTCCTGTAGATCATCAAAACAAACAAAATTGACAAAAAACTAAAAATAATACTACAAGTACTCTTCGATAATATAACTTTTCTTAAAGAGATTGGACCTAACACTGTTAGACTTAGTATTACCAGAAACCCAAACTACAAGTAGCTTAATTTGTTCTGGTTTCTAGTGCAAAGTTGGCAACCTGAACAAAGAGTGATCAAATTCTGTCTATTTTTTTATTTATGATTTATACAACTAATCAACTTGGCTAGTTTTTCTTAAAAGTACTAAAAAGGCTATAGATTTTATTCATTCAATGTGGTTTTCCTTCAATCAAGTATAAAAATTACTTCCACCAAAACTAAATCATTTGGAAAACTTCGATTCAGTTACTGGAAAAATTTTTTTCGGTTTTTTTCTGGCAAAAGTGGGGCATTACTCTATCTCAGAAAAATTGTGAAGTACACGTGATCAATTAAATTAGTAAACAACAAAACAAACAAGCAGCCACGTTCCAAATATAGAAATATACAACAATCAGCACAAAAAATCAACAAACAGCAATTCATGTACTAAACTAAATTAGGGAATAGATAGTCAAACAACAAAAATACAAAAATAGATCAAACGAATAAAGTAATCAAATGGAGATAATCAACAAACTAAGCCTAATTCAGCAAGTTCAAGGAATGGGTAACAAACTGTGTAGATACTTAAACTGCAGTAAATTAAATTGCATCCTAGAAACATCCATGACTAAAGAACCAAGTAACGTAGAAACTATAGTAAAAAACTTAGCTCTTGGCAATTCTCAAAAAATTACAACCAAAGAACTTTTACTATACAGTCAAATTCTTGAAGCCTTGAGATATGCATTGGAAGAAACAAAAATAGTATCAAAGAAAACTATTGAGGAGTGGGCCAGTAAAATTAAGATAGCAAGTCAAAACCTAGGTTCTGTTGATTACA
>CAJVQA010010183.1:0-11556 GCA_910591915.1 Cetraspora pellucida | reverse complement strand
ACTCCGATCTGAAACATTTTATGATTTTACGATTCAAATATATGTTAGTATAATGCATAATTGAAGAGTATAATGTTTGTGCAACATATAATTGAAACAATGTGCGTGTAACACATGATCAAATGTTTGTGTAACTTATTATGTAAATCAGTCGCATGACCAAGTTGGTTACAAAAAAAAGGGGCCTTTTTTGTTGAATCAAAAAAAATAGACCCCGTGAATCAAAAAAAATGGGTTTGCTTCAATCAGAGAGATAGGTCTGACTTGGTCTAGAATAAAGTCTCATAAGAATTTTTTTGGTATTAGAAAAATGTTTGATGTTTTCTATGATGTTGAGGTTTGTTGTAATGTAAGGCATTTTGATAAGAAGAGTTGAATTATATTTTGATCTTTTGAGTTTAGATGTTTTAGATATTCATAATTGGTTTTAGAAGGACTGGCAGCTTTTTGGTTAGAAAGGTCATATATAACTTTGTTTTACTCTTCTGAAGTAATTTCTGAGAAAAGGTTAACAAAGTAGTGTTTATTTTCTGAGTGTAGTTTGTAGAGTTCATAATATTTTGTATTTTCATGAATTGGTAAATATAGTAGTTTTTAAAAATAGTCTTGAAAATAGAATTGTAAAGCTTGTTTTATTTTTGTTAGTTGTGTAGTAAGTATATTATTAGAGAGGAGTTGATCTAAGTTTATATTATTATTTTGTTTTTTCTAAAATATTTTGAAAGAATATTTTGGAATTTTGGTAAAAGTTGTTGTTTCTTTCTTCAAGTTTGTTTTGAATTTCTTTTATTGTATTTTCTTGCTTTTTTTTAAGGATTTGCATTTTTAGCATTTTGATTTCAGTAATAAAAAATGTTGAGGATGAAGTAGAAACAGAATTGTTATTAGTTAGTGTTAAGTAGGAGAGTGGTAGTGAAATATTTTGTAAATATTTATTAATATATAAGTTATAAGTTTGTAAAAAGTTAGATTTGTTAAGAGTTGTTTTAAGAAAGATTGCTTGTTTGAGTTGTTAATATAGTGGTATAAGAGAGGGTAGTTGTTGTTCATTTTGATAAAGATTAATTTTGATTTTTTTGAATAGTATATGTTTTTGAGCTGTTTTGATTAGAGCTTTGTTAATTTAATTCTATATATTGTTAAGTTCTAAGTTTTAAGTAATTTTGGCAATAGATGTAAGAAGTAGTTGGAAGTTTTGTTCTGTATAAGATTGATAATTTTCTATTTGTTTATTTGTAGTTAGTTTTCATTAATATTTAGTTCTTGTTTTGAGTAATTACAGGTTTATTTTTGGTAAGTTAATTGTGAGTTTAAGTAATACTATTGAGTGGTCAGTTAGAGTAAATGGGTTGGATAAGATATTAGCATAATTTAGAAGTGTAATATGGATGTTAGCCATATTTGGTCAATTCTGCTATAATTGTTGTTATGTATGAATGTAAATGCTAAAGTTAAAGAAAAGAAGAGCTTATATGGAATTGAAGAAATTTGAGGAGTTTTAAAAGAGAGTATTCTGACATATTAGAGCTTTTGGTAATAGTCTGTCAAGTTTAGGATTAGAAACTCTATTTAGATCTTTTATAAGAACTATTTTGTAGTTAGTTTAATTAAGAATAGGTGTAATATATAAGAGGATATTTTTTTTAAGTTGTTTTTTCTCTTGAGTTAAAAAATATAGTTGAATAAGTTTAATATAAAGGTTTTTAAAAAATAGGTCAATTTTTAAAATAAAGTTCTTGTAGATTTGAATTTTTCTGATATGCTTAGCAAGGGAGTTGTGAATTAATATCTTTACACTACCTTGACAAGCATTACTAGGTGTCCAGAAATATTTATAATTTGTAAGTTTTTGAGATAAGGTTGAGAATTTTGCATTCTTAGTAGATAGATGTGTTTTTGAAATTTCAAAAATATCTATTTGATTTTCTGAAATGAAGTCAATTAGGCTAAGTTGTTTGAGATTGTCTAAAAGACCATTGATATTAAGAAGTATATTTTAATTGATTTTGTGAAATCTGGGTTTTCTGATGATAAAAAATTGTTGTTAGTATATATTGTATTGAAAGGTAGATCTAGGTTAGAAGGTGAAGTTGGCAAAAAAGATTTTTAGCAACTTAGAAGAGATGATATTTTAAATCTTGTTAAAAACCAGTTTGTTTTAAGTAGAAGGTTTTGAAAGTCTAGAAGGTTTTTTTTTTAATTTTCCACTACATGGTTACTAGTGGGCTGCAGCTAGTAGCTGTTTTATTAGTTCATATTTCAAGTTCACAAGACCTTCTATCAGGACCCTGTCTACATTTTACATTATTTGAATACATTTTTATAGTACTATCTATATATTAATTTTTGTGTTCCTATTATCTTGAAATTTCACTAGAATTATTCCTAATCAGGAATTCCTTTGTTCTATTATTATCCTTAGCCCCCTAATCATTACAGCCTTCTTATATCAGGTCTGTCACTATTTAAGAATCTGGATATTGAAGATCTTCATATTTTCATAGTTTGCAGTTAGCTGTGATTAATTAACAATCATAGTCCTAACTCAGTTTTCATCTCCTGTTGAACTTGAACTGACAACCTTGCAATTGGTGACCTGGGAGCATAACTACTTCGCTATCAATCCACAGATCTAGTTTAGGAGTTTTTGAAAAGAAATATAAGTAAAATTAGATGAAAGATTGGTTTCTTATAGAAGGTGGATATGGGCTTCTTCATAAGTATTATTGTTAGATATTTTAATAGAAATGTTGATATATTGCTCAGAATAGTATATTGGATAGTCAGTTTGAATAAATTTTAAAAAGAAGCCTATTGTTTGTAATGTTAATAAGAGTTGTAAGTTGTAAAATAAGAGAAATTTGTTGAAACATATTAAATGATTATATATTTTAGATAGATCAAAGATTTGTGAATTGGTTTTTCCTTTAATAGTATTTGTTGTTAGTGAGTCAATAATATTATTTAGAACTTCTGTTGGTGAGTTTTAATTGTAGATAGTAGTGTTTGAGTTTATTGGAGTGTTAATAAAGATGTTAGATATGTAAAGCTTTTTGGAGATAGATGAAAATATATTTTCTGTAAAAGGGTTTTCAGAAGGATGTGATGAATTGTGATCTAAGAAGTTTGAGTTTTCTTCTATAGATGTGCTCACCATATACTCAGTTTTCACAGTTACAGAGGATATCATAGTCTGTCCTATATGTTGGGTCTGACCATCATTAGCTTGGTCCTTTATGTAAATAGACTTTCCTGCCCACTTACTTACATCATTCTCTTTTAAAAATAGTATACTTTTAGTGAAGAACATAATTATTTTGGAAGTGGCAGCTGTATTTATATTATCTATAAAAGGATTTATTGAAAAAGTGAACTATAGGTAGTAGTTGAAGACATAAAAAGAGTATCATTCTGTATTGAAGAGATTTTAATATCATAATGTTTAATGATAATTTTTTTACTTCTAGAAGATATTTTAGATTATAGTTGAGTTGGATTTGAGAGATAGAAAATTTTGATTAACTTTGGATATAAAAATAGAAAATTATATATGCTAGGATATGTGGATTAATAGTAGATATAATAATTTTTTTCAAGGCTTTGTTTAATTTAAGATCTAAAATACTGTCATTTTTAGTTGCAATATTTAAATAAGCTTTAAAATAACAATAAAGAAAGAAAGCAGTTTATTTGAAATTTGTTTCTGAATTGTTAATTTTGGTAAACTTTTGGTTTGCTTTAATTGCAAGTTTATTAAGTATATAGAGTGATATAGTCTTTTTGAAGGTTGCTATATATTGTTGTTTTGGTTAAAAGATTGTATAGTTTGGAATAAATGGTATAATTTTAGGAGTTGTGTTGTCTTTTAAAGGTGCTGGGAATGTTTCAAAGGATTTTTCAAAGTAATAAGTTGATATGTTTTTGAAAATATATTCTGTATTATTAGGTAAAAGTTTGCAGTCTTTGTTTTTGCATGTATGAACATGAAAGAATGCAACTTTGGTAGTTAGAAAAGAATACTTTTGAAGAGAGGTAGGTTCTGTAATTTAAAAGTCTGAAAGTAGAAGTTTTTTGCATTCCTTAGCAAGTGTGGTTGCAATTTGTATTTAATATAGTTTCTAACTTTATTAATTTTAATGAACTGTTTTTGGTAAACTTTAAAGAAGTCTATATACTATGTATTGAAGTTTTGAATATAAGGCTTAAATGATGAAATTTGAAAGATGTTAGTAAATTTGGTTTTGGAAATATTAAGAGTAACAGTAATAATAAAGTGATTGTTGTTGTAGATACTGAATAAGGGTTTTGGAATGTCATATTCAAAATTGTATTTCATTGATAATCTAAGAAGATAAAGTTTTAGTTTCTTAATGAATTTTTAATAATAAATTATTTGATATTTGTTATGAAGAAATAAGTATAGTTGAGCAAAGTTAATTGCTACTTTACAATAATTAGAGATTGAATAAGATGAGATTGAGTAATAAGAACGAAAGATGTACAAGTAATTAAGTTTAGTAAAAAGAAGTTTAGTAAATTTAATAAGTAGATTTTTAAGTATTGAAATATAAGCATATTGTGAAATATTGAGTTGAGGTAAGAGTAATGGGTTAGATTGGCAAAGGAAGTTTGTAAAAAATTTTAGTTTTTTAGCAGCTATTGTTTTAAATAGATAATTAAAGCTTTGTTTTTGAAAAGGTTTTTGGTTTGTAGTTGGTTAAGTATTATTTGGAATAGAGAGAATTGGTTGGCCAGAAGTAAATTTGCAAAGATTAATTTTTGAGAAGTTGAAAAGTTGTTGAGCAAGTGATATATTAAGTTTTGTATTTGGTTTCATGTTTTCAATAATTGGATAGTTAAGAAACCAGTCTAGGTTATTAGAAATATCTCTGGATTGGTTAGTTATATTTTTTTGTTATTGGTTTTGTTTTGTTTATTTAGAGTTTTGTTTCTTTTCTTTTCCTCTAAGAGCAAGTTTTTAAAGAAAATTAATTTTTTCTTCTTTGGTAAGTTTGTAAAAGTAGAAAAGATAAAAAATAGAATGTTGTTTTTGAATAAGTTCTTGAGTTTAAGGAAGAAGTTTGAGTTTAGTATGTTGGAGGTTGTGGACACAGTCTCAGTGAAATAGAAAGCTTTTGAAAATTACAGTTGTAGTGTAGTCTGATGCATAACATGTTTCTTAAATAAGAACACATAAGATATTTTTTTTTTGTATAAAGTGCACATATGATAATATTGAGAATGTGAAACAATTGCCACAGGTAATGGGTCTGTATGGAAGGAGGATGATAAAATTTGAGAGGTGGATAAAAGATTTTGTTGTTGTTGTTTTGTAATAGATAAGTTAGATAGTTTATTAATAATATTGTTAAAGTAATTTTTAGAAATCACTATAGTTAAAGAGATATCTATTGCATTTGAGCTAAAAGATTGACAAGAAGGTGTAGTATGTATAATTTTGTAATGTTTAGAGGAAAAGTTGGTATGATATTTGTTATAGAGACAAGTAAACAACATAGATTGAAATAGCATTTTAAAATAATATTGTTGCTTATTGGGTTCATATTTTGTAGAATTAACATCTTTAGATAAGATGAATAAAGTAAGTGAATCAGTTTCTTTGGCTTCAATGCCAAAGTGATTAGAATATTTATTATAATAGTAGTCTAAATCATAAGGATCAGGTTCATCAATGATTAAGGTAGGTATTTTGGCTTGATGTTATTATGATAATATTAAAGAGAACAATGACAGCTTCAAAAAAAGTAATTTTTAGTTCATAAACATTACACTCTTTGTATTAGTTTTTGTAGCTAGTGTGGCTGTGGCTAGTGGCTGGTGTGGCTTGTAGTAAAATGTGAGGCTTGTATAACTCTTACTAAAAATAGAATAAAGTATACACAAGTTTGTGTAATTTTAGAATAAGTACAAATTTGTAATTATTTGTTTTTGTGTTAATTAATTAAGAACTAAAAAAAAAAATAGGTATAAAATAATAGTTAGTTAAGTAAATCATTAGAAAATAGTGTTTTAAAACATGTTTGAGGTCCAGATTTGGAGAGAATAAAGAGAAAAGAACAAATTTTTAGAAAATTTTAAGAAAATTAGCTGTTTGGAGTTTTTTGCTCATAAAATGACTAATTTTTGGTCATTTTGATAAAACTTATATCAAAATAAAGCCAGAGATAAGCTGGACAACTTTGTCTTAAAGTACAAGACAAGTTTTCTAGGCTGTATTTGATTATAAGTAATTTTAAAGTATTTTAACCAAAAAGTTATTTAATTTATTTAATATTTAAGCTAGCAATGTAAAATTTTGTATGTATATATAAAATAGGATAAAGAACAGATTTATTTTATTTAAAAAATATATTTAATTATAAATTGTTAAAAAAAATTAAATTTTCTTTAGCAGAATTTTGGTACAAGTGATTATTGAAAAGAGTTGGCCTATATAATTAGTTTTGATTATGCTGCCTTCATGTTTTTCTTCATTGCAAATGTAATTAATGCTGTTCTCTTTTAGTTTTCATTTTGGTTTAGTAGAATATATATTGACTTTGCTTCTTTACTTTTTAAGCATCATAATAATAAGACTTCTGAAGCATTTTCAGAGAGTTCTGTTAGTTTGGCTATATATTTTTTTTGTTCTTTTCTTGCTTCATAGTCTTCTCTTTCTCTTGTTACTTTTACTAACTTATTATTATCTGCTAGCAATAACTATAGGATATCTTCTTTTTTAATGCTTTGCATTTGATTAGTGCTAAAGCTTTGTACTTAAATCTTTTGATACATATTATCTGCACATTTTTGATTCTTCTGCAAATATACTCTATTTTTCTCTTGTTTATATTAGCTGATAAGTTCTATATTGTTAGATAAGTTATGTTGTTAATAAATCTTTTTTTTTCTTCATATTTATTATTGTTTAGTTCTTTTTTGTTAATGTCTTCTTTAACTTTTTCTTTTTTAAAACTTGTAGTCTTTTAGTTTTTCTTTTTTTCCTTCTTTCTTTTCTTCATCTTCTGGTATTATATTGTACCAATTACTTTTTTTTTTACTAATTCTTTGTATAGCTTCATCTTTGTCATAATTACAGTTAAAGACTACTTCTATTCAAAGGTTTTCTCTCTTGAATACTTCATTAATGTTTTTTATATACATATTATTCTTTAGAGACTATCTAATAAACTTTATACACTCTTCTTCTGTTTTATCAAGAACATCATATACTGGTATATTGGTGATTAAGCTATTGCTTTAATCACAATTTCTTTTGTTTGATGCCTATATACTTTGCTCTAATGCTATTTCTACAATGTCGATTTCTTTTTCTGTTTCTTGTTTTCTTCTTTTTTGCCTTTCTCTTTTTTTTCTAGTGTTTTATCTTAATTGCTTACTATTAATTTTTATATCTTCTTGTTCTATTATTCTTTTTTGTTCTTCTACTTCTTGTTTCTGAATAAAAGGTTTCAATAAGACTTTGTTATTTATTTCTGTACTTACCTCTGTTCATTTTTCTTTTTGTGCTATATTAGTTCTCTCTTGTTGTCTTTCTATACTTTCAAGTTTTTTTTTTGTGGTTTTCTTCTTTTCTTGTTTTTGTTTAATACTTTCTTTTTAATTTATTTTTTTTACTTCTTGTTGTTCTTTGTTGTGATTATGTTGTGTTTGTTTTTTTTCTACATTTTGACTTTTAATTATTATGTGTAGCTTCTTTTCAGGTTGTTTTTCTTTAGCCTTTTTTAGTATTTCTGTTATCAATTATAAAAAAGCTACCTTATTTAGGTCTTGTTCTGTTAACATTGTTACAATTCTGTCTTCTCTATCTGGTACTGCATATGTTTTGCCTGTCTTATTAAAAAAGACTTTGTTATATACACTATTCATTGCTTAGTATGCTCTTTTTATAAAAAATTATTTGCAGGCTCTTTCTATATTTTTCTGATATATTTTTGTTCATTTTGTGGTTTATTCTTCTTTAGAATATTCTGTCATGTGTTCTTGTTATAGCCTGTTTATCTATTATTCTATAAATCTTTCATTTATACTATTTGTTTTACTATTCTGCATATGTTTGTTTTGCCTAATCTGTTACATGTTGCTTAAGTAATTTAAACAGATCAATATAGCAATTTCTGCAATTTTTGTTTGCTTGCTAAATTCTTTAAAGAAACTTGAGTTTTTCTTTATAGTTGTTTTGCTTATGCCTGTAAAACTTTCTATTACTAAGTCTGTTTAGTGCTCTTTCTGTTGCTGTCTCTTTTTCTTAGCATTGTTTATAATTTTTCTTATTGCTAATTATGCAAAAAATCTATTTTATTTTTTATCAATTTTGTGTTCAAGTGATCATTAGTGGGAGTTTTTACTTTTCTTATATAATTATTTTTTTTTTCTTTTTGATCAATTAGCTGTTGTACAAAAACAATTTATATTTCATTAATATTCTACATGCTATTCTTTTTTTTTTTTTTATTTATATAATATCAGAGTAAAAACTTTATAAGTACATAGAAGAAAATTTCTATACTAAAGATTTCCAACTACATTTGTGCTACTTAATTAAAAATATTTCTTTTAAGACACCTAATATGACATTACACCTCTTATTTCCTAATAAATGCTATAGTCAATTAATTTATCAATTTCTAGCTAGAATAGAATAAAGAAAATCTAAGGTGTTTGTCCTATTATTATATAAAGCAAAAAGTTAGTGAGTAATTTTAAAAGAGTCATTTTTTAATAGCAAAAGAATTGTTATTAATTTGAGTTATAGTTGAGTTTGTATTAGATAGTGAAGTTATAGCAGATAAGAAGAATCTATTGTGTTTGCTTTTCAAGATAATATTATAAGCAGTTTTTTATTGATGTTATGCAATATTGCAAGAAAACCAGATTTTGTTAAAAAACTAAGATAAAAGATTGTTAGATAAGTTTATAAGAAGAGGTGTAGTTTGTTTATTTATAAGTATTTTAATATTGTTAAAAGTCATATTGGGTATGATGCCAATGAGTAGATTTAAAATATGATGATATTGTAGATTGGTTGTGTTGAGTGTAAAATAAAGTATTATGTTTAGAAAAATAAATGATGAGACAGTAAAAATATTGAATATTGTTAGAGTATTGTCAATTGTATTAAGAAATGTTTGTTATATATCTAAATTGTTTTTGTTGCATTGCAGTATATGTAGAGTATCTTCTATATTTGAACATTGATAGCAAGTTGAAGTAGTATATAGGTATAAGTAGTATATATTTAAGTTTTGTATAATGAGTAGGTTATTTGTTAGGATTTTAATATAAAAAGAATAAAGTTGTAGATTATGTTCCAAGAAGTTTAATATTTTAAACATTAGAAACCATTCGATATTAAGTATGTTGTTAAAGAATTTAAGTGTTCTACATGCTATTCTAAATGTTTTATTTTTTACTAAACTGTATACAGTTTTATCTATATTAGAAACTTGCTAAAAAACACCTTCTGCTCTTATTAATACATCTATTTTACTTGCCTTTAGCAATACAAAATACATCAGATTTCTTTTCCAATTTTTTTTTAAACTACTTGCAACTGCTGTATTTAAATTTTCTAATATTAAACTAACTAAAGCATAACCTTGTTTTACACATATTTTTGTTATTTTTCTAATTTGATCTTGTTTATATAATCTTCTTTGTATAAAAACTAACTGATTGCTAAATACTTCTTAGCTCAGTATTTTACATCTTTCTAAACCTTTATGTGCATCATACTGTTTCTTACAGTTAGTAGCAGATCTATTTTGTTCTTAATCAATCTAATCACTGGCTGATGCAAGTAATTTAGACACTCTGTAGACACCTTTATTGTCTGCAATATATATACTAGCTTTGGTATTATATATATATTATTAATATATATTAGTTAGCTAATAGTTTATTTTTTGAATCACAAGCTTTGTATAAATTGTTGTATAGTATTCTTTGTCTTTTTAATAACTAGTCTCTTGTTTTCTTCTATACTCAACTATACTCTTAATGTTCTTGTTAATGAACTCTTTTCTTTAACATATAGTTGAAAGTTATTTATTGATATGCATCTCACTTCTTTTCTTATGCTAGGATTGATTACTAATAGTTTTGACTTCATATTATTAATTTGAATGTCATTAAACTTAAAGAACCTTTGTGATATCTTTACAATTGTTTGCATTTCCCTCTTGCTTTTTGTTACCTACATTGTATTATCTATATAAGTAACTGTAGCTTGTTTTATTCTTCTTACATTAATTCTATTCATTTGCATATTCATTACATTATATGCTTTAATTTTGTATCCTAAGCTTAACTCATCTTAAATTTTTCTCAATAGTGGGTTGTAAAATATTCTCCAAACTAATAGTGAAATTGTTTTTTCTTGTTTAATTCTATTATCAGCAACAAACATTTCTGTAACTTCAAACTTTATTATAATGCTGACTTCTCTTCTATTATAAAGCTCTAATATAAACTTTATTGTTTTTTCTAACAACTTAATGCTTTGTAATACTAATTAAAGTGACTTTATAAACACTAAATTGTATGCTTTCTTTATGTTTTGCATTAAAAGCTACAACTCTTTGTTACTTTCTTTTGCATCTTCTTTTATCATTTTTATTATATAAATTGCATCTTTTGTTGAATTTTCTGATAGGTCAGCAAAGTTCAGGCCTTTGAGTATTTCTTTTTCTATTATTATTCTAGACATTCTTTTTGCTACTACCTTAGTTAAATACTTTCTAAATGTTTTTAACAATACAATTGGTCTAATATTACTAAGCTTGTATTCCTAATCTTTACTTTTAGAAATCAGGTATATTTGTACTAGCTTCTACTTCTGTAGTATTTTTTTAAGCTTTAAACAAGTGTTTATAAATTTTTTAAAAATGTTTTGTGTCTTACCACTTGTACTTTTAATTAATCTATACCCAATATTAGACAAACCAGGTGCTGTTTTGTTTTTGGTCTTATCTATTACTTTTATTTACTTATCTATTAATATCTTTACTTTAAGATCCTTATACTATTCTCCTTTAACTTCTTTGAGTAGTTTGTAGAACTCCTTTATTACTCTTTCATCATCTATTATGTTTCTTTGTTTAAACTGTTTACTAAAATATTTTCTTGTTTGCTCTAATACTACATTTGGTATATTGTATAGAATGTGACTATCTTCTTCATGTTTCAACACATGATCAATTCTAATTTTGTTGCAAGATTTGTTTAAAATACTTGTAAGTATTCTTCCTAGCTTTTTATCAATTCTTTTATGTTTTTTGTCTATTGCACTACTTTCAATATTTGCCACTGTTTTTTAACTAACTGGCACTATTTTGTAAAATATATCATATTACTATCTTCTATATTCCTTAAATTGTAGGCTTTTGCAGTCAAATTTGCCTGTATAATTATATTTTTTTAACTCTGATCTACTTTTTTAAAATATTAAAGTATCTAAATAAAATTTGGTATAATAATATTTAAAAATAAGGATTACTTTTTTGCAATATTTATTTTTAAATTATAAAAAAAAAA
>CAJVQA010010182.1:0-11557 GCA_910591915.1 Cetraspora pellucida | reverse complement strand
TTTCGAAATAATTTCAATATTTTCGAAATATTTCGAATTTTTCTAAATATTTCTAATATTATTCGAATTATTTTTTCTTTTTTTTTAGTTTTAATATTTTTTAAAATTTTGTAAATAGCCGAAATACTTTCGAAATTATTTCATTACTTTCGCAATATTGCGAAATTACTTTATTTCGAAATAATTTCGCGTCAATCGCAGTTATTTCGAAAGTTTTTCGGTATGCAAAATCTTTCGCAATATTTCGCATATTTATTCTGCTGATGTACTTCACTAAGTTACCACACTCCTTCTATGTTATCTTCTAAAAATACTAGTTTGATGTTTATTTTTCCTATACTAATCCATCTTTCCAATTGTGTAAGAGTTTTGCCTAGTTAAGATTCTTTTGTTTTCTTCTTTTATTCATTTAAGATATTAGAAATTTTTATTTTTGGAATATATTTTCTTGCTGTTACAATAATACTATTGCTAATCATATCCTACTAGTTATTTAATTAGGCATATTCTTTAATACCTTCATTTGTCTGTGAAAAACATTGCAAATCTTGAATGCTAATTTTCTTTTCTAATATTGAATCAAGCTTCTGTCTATACTTCTCTTAGTTTTTTTTGATTGCTTTATTATAAAGAAAGACTGTTATTTTATAATTTTCTTTTCTTATTTCTGCTGCACTGTATAGTATAATCAAGTGGCTTAATTTCATTTTTGTTATAACTGCTTTGTGGTTACTATTTGTACAAGTGTATATTTCTTGAATTTCTGCTTCATAAAGATCATCACTAATTCTTCTGTAATCTAAATTTAATCAATTCTTGATTCTGATCCATGTTCAGACCATGAAAACTCTCTTGTATTTGAATTAATTACTCTAAATGTATTACTAAACTCTTGTCTTTCTAGCTAGCTGAGTAGTGAATCTGGCTTTACTTGTTTTTTCTTTTAATTTATTAGTCTGTCTAAGTTCAAATTTACTGTTACATTAAAGTCTCTTATAACTACTATTTCTGTTCTTAGTAGTCTTTTAACATATTTGTTAATTATTGACTTCTGAATTATTTTTCTTTCTTCTTTATTGTTTGAAGGTAGGTAGGCCATTATAATTATAATTTTTATCTGCTTAAAAAAGAAGCTAGCAGAAATTATATATTTATTTGTTTTTTCTATATAGTTTAAATGTTTTTCTTATTTTTAGTTAATTAATAATCCTACTTCTGAACCTTTTTTTTTATTAGGATTTGCACTTAACTAGATGCTTTTGTACTCTTCTAAATTCTTTTCTAAAAAAAAACCTTCTTTAACTGAAATGTTTGTTTCTGCTAGATCTACTATGTCTAGTTTATTGTTAATTAACTAATTGTATAGTGATTCTAACTTTTGGCTATTTGATTTAAGTCTATTAATATTGTGTGTTGCCAAATTCAATTTAATTCTTTTATTTATATATATTTTTTCTATCTCTAGTGATTTTTTTTATTGTCTTTTGTTTCTTTGTCCAAATATAGAGCATTTCTTTGTGTTAAGTTAGTTTTTTTTCTTCTATTTTGTGATAAGAAGCTTGGCTCTATATTTGAGATTGTTGGTTTAACCTTGGTAATTTCTAGAAATGATTTGCAAGACTAGAGCTTGCTAACTTGAGTTTTGCTTTATGCTATACTTTGAGTTTGTCTAGTCTGCTAATAATTCCTAATAGTAAGTTTTCAGTTGATAGTTTTTTTTCTTTTCTTGATAATTCTTTGTTTTTTTTTTCTTAATTGGTTCTAGAATCCTTGTTCAAGTCCTTTGTGCTATATTCATATTTCATTTCTTGGCTGTTCTCTTCTTTGTTAATCCAACTTTTCTTTCTTAATAGTTTACTTTTTACTCTTGTTGCTTTTCTTGTTTTCTAATTTTCCTAAAAGATTAAATGATTATAGTATTGAAATGGTTTTAATTGTGCTGATTTTAAATTTGCTTGGTTTGCAAAGATGACAATTGCAAACCCTTTGGGGTTACCATTGCTATTCATTAGCATAAATACTAATTTTGCTTTTTTATTTTTAAGACTTCTTAGCAAAAGAACCTTAGAAGCTTCTTTGGGTACTTTTAATAGATTTGTTATATAACAATTATGTTTATCCTTTTGCTTGTAATCTTCTTTACCTTGTATTACTTGTACCAATTTGGTATTGTTTAATAGAAGTAACCAAGGCATTTCTGTATAGTTTTTGATCATTGTTTTAATTATTGCTAGTGCTTTAAACTGGGATCTTTTAATTCTTACAACTTTTGTATTTTTAATACTTCTACATATAATTCGATTTCTTTATAACTAATGTTTGCTGATAAATCCTATATAGTAAATAATTTAGATTCTTTATTTTCTCTTTTTTCTTTTGGTACAAATTGGTATGATTTGTTTGTTTTGTAAAGTGCTATCTGTATTTAGTCTTTTATGAATTTAGCACTGTTTGTTTAACTATGCTATTTTTAAAATTTTTTGTTTACCTTTCTCTATTTGTATTATAACTAAGACTACTTTTTTGTGTTTCTACCTTTATAGGAATGAGTTTACACCAATTACCTTCTTTTCTTAACACTTTCTCACTTGTTGTTCTTCTACTATATTCGCAATTAAAGTCTACTATAATCCAATTATTTTCATTTTGAAAACTTTCTTCTATCTCTTTGATGTGTTTGTTATTTCTAAATATCCATTTCATAAAATTAATTCTGTACTCTTTTGTTTTATCTGGAATTTTGTATGTTGGAATTTTTGCTTTAAATGAGTTTTCTTTGTTATATAATCTATTTTGTGGTAACCAAAGACTATCTTCTAGTAGTGCTAAGTTGATTAGTTCTTTTGAATTTGTTTTTTGGTCTTTAGCATTTTCTTTTTCATTGGTAAGATTAAAATTATCTTGACTTGACTCTATGTATTCTGCCTTTGAAACCATTCTACTGTTTTCACTTTTGTTTTCATCTTTACTAATCTTGATCACTAACTTTTTTAGATTTGTTGATTAGTAGTTTTGGTTTGATGTGCTAGCTTCTATAGCAATAGTAAGATTATTCATGTTGTTGATAATATTTTAACTGTTTTCTTCTGTTGTTTCAACTGTTGGTTCTTTTTGTTTTCACTTTTTTGGACTAGTTGGTTGGATGCTATCACGGATTTAATGAACAAGTTCAGAGATGGGACAAATGTGATGAATTGTTGCTAGAAAAATGGTTATGCTATGTAATGTTTCTCAAAGATAACAGAGGCAGTTTTACGATTTGGCACAAGGTCAAGGCAATCAAAAAGGAGTATTACAAAATAAGTATTACAATTTTAAAAAGTATTATTGTATTTTATAGATCAAAGAGGCTTTTATTAATTTTTATTAATGTTTTGTAGAGGCAGTACAATTGTGTTATTATAAGCTTAAATTCTGAACTATTTTGAACTACTTTGGACTATCTTTTGGAAAAAGAAAATTTCACTTCTTTTTATAATGAATTGAATGAGAGAAGAGCCCACACAAGACCATAACTTTTCTTATTATTACTAATACTTCCCAACCTTATTTGTTATAACCTTTAATCCCTTCTACACAGCCTTTCATCACTTTAACATTTCTTATAGCTTTGATAAGAAATGTTTTAGTTACATAATCCCAGGGCCAGAGCCTATCATATTGTCTTCAATTACATCTCTCTTAACATTGCCTTACACCTAACTCAAGTAAGGCAGATAAAGTCAACATCTATTCCTAGTACAACAGGTTAGTCCAGGTTGACTTTACTTTAATTAAAAGGGTGGTTGGGTCCTGCATAGAGGCTTGTGTACTTTCATATGGCATCTTTTAGAGCTGGGCACACATGTTTCAGATGGATCATTATGGGCAACTCTAATTAGGTAAGTATGCTACAATGATGTCCATTTCATAGGTTCCATGAGGTGTCAGTTTTACCTCTGACAATGCCAATATTTACATCTTCTTTTTCTACTTCTATTTTGTTTTTTTCTTTTAATTTTGTTGAACAACTCATATTAGCTATGTAGTTAATTATTCTTGGATTATATTGTATCATTTTTGCTTTCATTGCTTATTTTTTAATTAATGTTTTTTCAAGGCTTCTAGTTTTAATTTGTCTTAACACTTTAAGAACTTGATTATAAATTAACAGATTCTGTTTTGTAATTTTATTTGAATTACCAATTGCTATACTGTATGCTATTTGTTTTATATTGTTTAGACTATATGGTGTTGTATCTTTTAGTGCTTTAGTTAATATATTACTATCTAAGTAACTAAAATTTTTTTACCTGCTCCTTAAATAAACTTAAATAGCCTCTGCTTATGTAACTTGCTCATCTTCTAATATGCACTTAGATGATAATCAACTAATATCTACTAGTAGTATTTTTCTAGATTTTTCTAAAAAGGGCCACATGCTTTTCTGTTGTTGTTTAATTGCATGATTGTTGTTTTTTTGTAATCTATTTACTTAACCAAAAAGAAAACATGATCTATTGTTTGTTTACTTTGTTGTTACATGTTTTTGTGCTACCTAATTTGATCTGCTGTACTGGGACTTTGCTTTTTTTTGGTATTAAGGTGACCTCTTTGGTCTTTTGACTTTTATTAATCACTTATCAGTATTGTGGTTTAATGAACCACTACAGAAGAGTATACAATTGGCTACATATGTAACTTTTCTATATTACCTATTTAAGAAATCTGCCCAAAGGTTCCCTACCAATTGCCATACCTAATACTCCTGCTTGGGTGTTCTACTTTAAACCTTCTGAACCTGTAATCTGTATTAACATTACTGATCATCTCAGATGTATCAGATCATCATCCTCAACCTTAGGACTAATTTATCCTCGAGGTAAACCCCCTAGAGCCTTCTGTACCCATTTTTATAGCTGACCTAGGTATTGCTATAGCAGAACCAATACTTGCAGTTAGGGCTGACCATTAAACTGCTATGCCCTTGTAGAGTTCACACAAACCCTAGCATCTACTTCACAGCATATCCGAAATACTTTAGTATATCTCTGCCAGTTCATCAAACTCCCAATTCAGATAGCCTAATAGGACTTTACAACCAGTCTATTAGTATATCAGGTCAGCCTGATATCCTTGTCCTCCGGCTCGATCCGGTAGCCTGGTTGGTGGTACCTTTCATCTAAAAGTTTTTGCCTGTCTGGCTACTTCGACCTTGGTATCTGTTTCATAAGGCTAGCCTTTACAGTAGAGCCATCAAAGATTTGACTACCTCTCTACTTGAGTCTTTCCAAATAGACTTCTTGTTACCCAATTTCAACAGATTTACATGGCCACAAAGACTTATCTAGTGTTTGCACCGCCTATTGCTGGTTTGCATTTCTTCGTGTAACCACAACCTTGTCCCAAAGAACAATGTCATGTGTTATATGAATGTCCCATGACCTACCAGTCATGCTGGTGTGACTGCCATTACAGATATCCTAACCCAATCATTAGTAACAGTTGCCATAATACAAATATTACATAGGTGATTATCCAAATTTTCACTATCGATGGGATTTGAATATCCAACCTACCACTTGGAGGGTTGACAACCTGACCACTTCACTAGGTCACCACACCCCCCTGGGACTTTGCTAATTTCCCAAATTTTAAGAAAAGTTTTAAGAAAAAAACTAAATTGTTCTTTTGTACTTTGTGCTTAACTCAAAGAAAGAAGAGCTTTTATCAAACTTAATGTTGTTCTTGGTCTATATTCTTTTTTTTTAAGTTGTCAGAACAGGTTTTCTAAGTTAGTTCTTGCTTGCTACTACTATTTTTGTCTTGTCCATTTTTGAAATAAAGGATTAGTAAATAAACAACTTTAATTCATATCAACAAAGAGATTTATTTAATAATTATATTTTTTTCAAATTACTGTTATGTATTTAAAAAGGTGGCATTAGCAAAAATATAAGATAAAAATAACAATTTTAAAAATATATTATAAAAGTTATACTAAAGTTCTATTTAACTATTAAATAATAAAAACTCTTTTCTGTTCATCTTTGATTAGGAAAGGAAAATAAAAAAACAACAATTATAAAGTTGCTAAACACAAAACAAAACTTAACAAAAAAGTCTACTTCAAGAGCCAGAGCCCTTATACCAAAGAAAAGAAAACTCTTTCTAAGAGTTGAATCTTTATTGACAAAAAAAATTTATAAAATGCAAAAACTTGATATCAAAAGAAAAGAAGACAATAACCTTTAGGCAGAAAAGACTGACAGCATTTCTTTTGAGTATATTCTTGCAATATAAGAAGAAACTAAAGTAGCAAGTAGAAAACTAGTACCAGTAGTAGTAATTCAAAACAAGAAAGACTAGTTAGAAAATATTATTCAAAAAAACAACAACTTCCAAGCTTTAGAAAACATATTAAATCACAGAAACAAAACAAATGATAAAAATATAAACAACAACAAAATCAATTATATGCCAACTACTAAAGACAAATCATACTACAAAGAAACAGCACAGACACAGACCTACTTTAAGCTATATGTCAGCTGCCAAACAGAATACAAACATGTCAGCAAAATTAAAAAAGAAAAAATCAATCTTTGTAGCTTTTTTTCCTAGAAACTAAATTAAGTTAAAAAACAATAATATACTAATTATTAAAATTTTAGATTTTCATAATTCTCTTAATAAAATTATGGCCTCTTTATATAAAGGTCTGGAAGAAGATATCATTGCAACCAAACAATACTTTAAAAAGACTTAAAATCTTATTTGAAAATTGTCTTTTTAAATTATAATTGATTAATATACTATGTCACTAATGGTATTAAAATTTTTAATAAAACATATTATAGCTATATTTCAACAGATGTATATAAATCCTTCCTACTAATTAAAGTAAAAAACATATCATTAGGAACCAAGAAACACATCTTCAGCTTGATGAAAGAAGTCTTTGAAAATTTTGTGAAAATTGTTTCAATTAAACTTCTACTTATTGAAGACACTCCTTATATGACAGACCAATAGATCATTATCTTTAATAATACTGAAAACTCAAAATTAGAACAAAGAACCTCTTGATTCACATATATAGATAATAATAGAGTGACTACTAAGTAGAAAGAGGCACTAAATGTCTATTATTTTTGTGACCAAACAGGATATATTAAAAAAGAGTATACTTAGTTTTAAGAAGCAAAAAACCTAAGACTGCACTATTAAGAATTCAAAAGAAAAAGTACACAAAACAGAATGCCTATCAAAAATATAACAAAAGATAACCCATATGTGAAAGAAGTAGAAAACCTTTTAATGCAAGAAGAAACCCAAGATATAAACATGAATGAAACATGCTTACAAGAACAAGAAACAGAAGAAATTATATCAGATTATAACATGAATAACAAAAAAAATACTGTTTGTACAGAAATTCCTATCGAAAATAACCTTAATACAATACAAGAACCAGTAATTAATAATATAGATTTGGAAAATGCTTAATCAAATAAACAAAAAAAAGCAGATAATCCAACCTTTATGTTAGTTGTATATAAAAAAAAATATAAAGACTCAAAACCTTATAAAATAACCAACAAAGAAAATTACCAGAATGATCCAAAACAAAAAGACCATAGAAGCTCTAAAACTAAATAATTTATTTATAATAAGCTGTCACTCAATCAAAATTGCTACATTAAATTTTAAAGACTTAAACAATTTAGACAAATGGACTAAAACATTAATACTTTTAAAATCTTATAGACTAGACATCACTCTTTTACAAAAAACAAACACTTTTAATACTGTTATTCAACAATTTTTAAAAAACTAATAGCCTTTTAACTCAATTTGGATAGGCAAAATAGCAATCTTAGCAGGAAACAAAATTATAAAATTTAAAGACACCAAGAATTTACAAGAAGATAGAATAATCTCAACATGTTTTACATTTAAGAAATTCTTTTTTTATATGATAAATGTTTATGCACCACCAAACATTTTAAACAGAATTGAATTCTTCAACAATTAGAATATAAACAAGAAAGAGAACATAATCAACATTATCACAGAGGATCTAAACACCAACCTGAATCCAGATATTAATAGAATAAGTTAAGCAATCCCTTAAAATGACACTTTAAAGATACTAGTTAATAAAATTACAAAAGAATTTATCAACTCAGTCTTTTTTTCTAAATGAAACTCCTTTTATATATTTTATTAAAATATATATAACAACTAAATAATAGCCACTTGGCTAGACTATATTTTATAGATGAAAACTACAGTTACCTCAAATCCAAAACTAAAACAAGATTTGAAAACTCTGATCACTTTTTAGTTAAATGCATTCTAAGCCTAGAATAAAAACCTAAGCATTCAACACTTTAAAGATTTGAACCAAATTCTTTTAAAAATAATGTTCTAAAAAAAAGATCTTGAATGAAATTAAAGATGCATCTTTTGCAATAAGCTGGGACATGCATAAAATCTACATTAAATAATTATAAAGGTCTTTAAAAAACCAAAAGCCTCAGAGGACAAAATAGAAAAATTCAACAAGAAAATTAACCAATTAAAAAAATTCATAACCAAAACTCCCAGCCAGACACACCTCTTTGTTACACTAAACAGTCTTAACTCATAAGTCCAATCAGAACTAACTAAACTGACACAAAGATGGCAACATTGATCTAAAACAAACTAAATAAAACTAGAAGAAAAATCAATTAAATACTTTTATTCACATCTTAAAAGTTGAAGCTCATGTTCAGCTCTTACAAAAATACAAATTTCTTTAACTCAGAAACAATCTAATAAAAAAGAAGTACTTAATTATATTAAAGAACAATACTTTACAATATATAGCAAAGAAGAAATTGACAATAAAATAGCAAAACAAATTACTAAAGATCTCTTACAAGTTTCTACACAAATGAACAAAAAACTAACAAACCCTATTTCTAAAAGAAAAATCTTAACAACTATTCAAAAAACTATCAAATAACAAGTCTTTAAGACTGAATGGCCTCATATATGAATTCTATAAACTTACAAAAGAACATATTACACCTATTCTAGAACAAATCTTTAACTAAGTATTAATCTTAAGAATAATGCCTTCCTTATAGTGCAAAAATTTAGTCATACTAATACCAAAGAAGTCAAAGAAGCTACACAATATAAACAACTGGAAACCTATATTACTAATCAACTGCGATGCTAAAATTTTTATGAAGATTATCACCAATAAACTAAACATAATTTGTAAAGCAATTGTACCTTAATATCAGCAAGGCTTCATTATAAACAGATTAATTACAGACTCTGCATTGAACATTCTTACAATTTTAAAAAACCAAAAAGATAACACAAAAGAGCACTAAATCTATTTGTAGATTAGCAAAAGACTTATAACAAAATAAATTATAAGTTTCTCCAACTGGTACTAGAAAATATAAGCTTTAATAAAGAATTCAAAAACCTATAAAGAATTTATTCTCTTGACAAAAAGCATACATCTTAGATTCAAAATATATTTTAAACTTCTTTAGAGTAGAAAGAGGAGTCAAACAAGAAGACCTACTCTTACATCTTCTATATATGTTAGCATTTGAACTACTGCTAAACATGATAGACAAAAACATAACAGAAATTAAAGTTAACAACCAATCTTTCAAATGTGCTGCTTATGCAAATAATCTAACAATAGGCATTAGCTCTCACTTTAATTGGACAACAATATTAGGTCTATTTGATAACTATGAAAAAGCTTCTAATGCAAAAATCAACAAGCTTAAAACTAATTTAATACTACTTACAAACATAGCAAGAGAAAAAATTCTCTCAAAAGAAACTCCATTTAAAAAACTAGAAAAACAAGACTATGTTATGGTTTTCGAATATAGCATTATTGCTTAAACTAAACCTAGAAAAGCTCACTTATAAAAATCTATTCTTAAAAAAAAAAATTATGTTGGCAAACTTACTGCTTCTCTCAAAGATCTGGTAAGTTGCTTACCTAATAGCATCAAACAAGATGAAAATAGCAGAAATCAACAAGCTTATTATTTACTAGATCAAAAACAACTTCAAAATGCTTCTAAGGTACTCTACTTTTCAACAATTATATGAATAAGAAGGCTTACAAGCACCAATAGTTAGCAATATGCTAGAAGCTAGACTAATCTTAGTTTAAATAAAACTAATCTCAAGTAATCTTTTGTAAGCAAAAATAGAAAGAAAAAGAATCTTTCTTGTACTTGATCAAAAAAAGAAATATTTCAGCTATAGAAGTGCTTTCTACACAACTAATTAGAACTAAAGCATAGCTTACAAAATAAAAACTCTACCTCTTAGCATAGAAAAAAGCTAAAAGAGAGATTCTTATAAAATTTAACTGGTTCTGGAATCTTTCAGAACTAGAAATAGATAAGAAAAAAGGACCAAAAATAACAGTCAAACTTATGATAGAACTTTTAAGAAAACTTAATTTCAAGATTACAAACCAATCAGACTCTATAGAGCAAACTCAAAACAACAACTGGATTCTTCAAAAAGCAATATTTAACAGAAAAAAAGACATCTTCTGGTGACTCTTTCACAGAGCCTTACCACTAGAATATAGACTTCATTACTTTGTAGCAACAGAATCAAATAAATATTCTTGGTGTCTAAAAAATATACAAACTATCAAACACTTTGTAACAGAATACAAAATTAGTAAAACAATCTGGTTAAAAGCATACAAATTTCTAAAAACAGGCCAAACTGAATTCATACTAGACTCATTAGGAAAAATATTTTTAAAGAACATTACAGAAAAAACAAAAACATATACAACCATATTATAGTTACATATATACACTATATATAAAATCTGGTATTGTTATACTGCTTTTAAATAGAAAAATATTCAATATTCAGAATCAGCAAATTTAGCTATAGCAAAAACAGAATCTCTAAAGAGATCAGTCTACTATATAACAAAAACTTTGTTAACTCTATTTATAGAAAAATCTACAAATATATAGCTTAGTAAATCTTTTAATATGTAAATAATAATCTAGTAGTCATAATTAATAAAAGAGCACTACATATGCCCTATGATGATATCATCTGAGATAGTTAAAAAAAAAAAGATTAAATAATCAATTATTATAAAATATATTTATAATGTTTTGTATTTATTATATGTTTAGTTTTTATAAACTTAGTTGTAAAAATTTTTACTATTTTTTTATATTAGAATTAGTTTTTAAACTAGTATTAAAGTTTGAAAAAAGTTTTTAAAAATGTAAACTATTTTTACTTAAAACATCTTATATTAATTAATATGTTTTTAAGATAATGCATATATAAATATAAAATATTATAGATAGATATTTATAATCTTAAAACATAAAAATCAGCAGAGGCAAAAAACAAAAAATATAAAAAATAGTGAATACAATAGAAGAAAACCTAAATAAAAAAGCCCACTCTGGGCAGAGAAACTACCCATACAAGATACAAAGCAAAGATACAACTACTTTAACTATACGAAACAAAAGTAAAAAAAGAAAATTCA
>CAJVQA010010181.1:0-11557 GCA_910591915.1 Cetraspora pellucida | reverse complement strand
TTGAGTACAAAAACAAGACAACATTTTGCAAACATACTGGCAGAAACAACATGGAATACATTTTACAAACAAGTCTGAAGAATTCGTTGCGAAAAGGTCAATGCATAGAAAAAAGAAAAAGAAATAACAAGTAAAAAAAAAAAAAGAAGACTAAAGGAAAAAGGAAAGTTAGGTATAAAGAAGAAAAAAAAGGCTAATCAGCAAGCAATAAAAGAAAGAAAGAAGAAAACAAAAGAAAAAGAAGAGCAAATAAAAAAAGAAGTTAGGAAGACAATTAACAAGCTTATCATAAAAGGAAGAAGACCCTTTCATTATAGACTTTAAGTAGTTAGACAAGCAGCTTACTTTTGCTAAAAGTAATATGGCAGGTTGCACTTAGACACCATTAGGATAGCTGGGTGATGCTAGGCTTAGTTGTTAGGTAAATTTATATAATTATATTAGTAGTTTCAAAAATCTTAATAAAGCACTAGTGTAACTGTTTAAAAAAAAAATAAAAAAATAAAAAAATAATAAAGTGCTTTAATATCTAAAGAATAGTTAACTAAAGTATTATTATAAAAATTTTTAAATACAGTAAAGTGTTTTAATATTTAAAGTATAGTTAACTAGAGTATTATTATAAAATAATTTTTATAATATATGTTTAATAAGTATAAGAATATTATTATAATGCTATAATACTATAATGCTACTCTATATATAAACATATAATTAGTATAATATGTAAATCAAAACAATCTTTCTTTTTATAAAAAAATAAAACTTTTAATTAGATTTATATTAAAATTAAAGTTAAAGTTAAGCAAAACATAGCTTATACTAAAATTTTGCAATGAATTTTTTTTATTAATATACAAAAAATAATTTTCTAATCAAAATTTTGAGATATAATTAAATTTCTAAAAATTTAGTATTTTTGTTATACAAAAGAATAATCTACATGTTACACCTGATCTTAAATTTTAATTGGTCACAATACTTTAGCACTATAGTGCTATAGTACTATAAAATAAATTCTAATAAGTATAATCAAAAAATTATGCATATATAAATAAAAAACTCTTTCTGCTAATTATCAAAACACAAAATCTGCAGAAACAAAATCAAATCTAACAGAAAAACTATTGGCAAAACTGTATTCAAAAACTTAACAAAAAAGAAAGAACTTCTGAAATAGATTTAATAAATAAAGCAATAAAAGAAAACAAGCTAAGAACAAGTAAAAAAAAAACAAACTCTTCATATAAGCTTTAAAAAATAAAAATTTTAGAAAAATAGCTTAGATCTAAAATCACAGATCTGTTTTAAACATATGAGCACATGAAAGACAAACAAACAGGTATGCACAAATATAGACAGAATAAATATGTAAGTATTACAAAGTATATATAATTGTAAACAAATAAAGAAATAGCACAGAACATAGTCAAAAGATGATATAAGTAAAAGCAAAAGAGTCAATAATGCTAAAATTAGTAAGTGAAAAAGCAGAAACAAAACTAAAGCTTATAGGCAGCAAAGAATTAAAGCAAAAACTAGCAAATAGAGACAACTATTTTAATATAAGAGACATAGTAGCAGCAGCACTATGGAAAACAAATTTAATAAAAACAGTAATGCTAAGAAAAATATATGAAGCAATAATTAAAGTAAATATAAAAGACTCGACAAGTGTAAAAAAATAATTAGAAGAGATAAATTGCATAAGCCAACATCTATTAGTAGTACAAAGTATAAGAAGCAAAAAAGTCTAAACAATATCAAAAAAAGAAATCAACATATCAAAAATATATATAAAAAAAATAAGACAAAAGACAGAAGCAGTAAATATGTATAGTAATGAATAAGAAAAAACTATGACAAAATACAAGTTTAAAAAAAAAAAAAAGACAAAAAAGAAGAAAAAGCAAAGAAGTCACAAGTACAGAAACAACAAGCATAATGATTAAAAAGGCAAAAACAGACAATTATATAGAAGAAAAAATTAGAGTATTGAAAATAGATATAATGCAAAAGAACTATAAAGACATTATTATAGCAATTAAAAACCAAGAAGAAAATAAAAATAATGAAAAAAATAGAATTTATGAAACTGAATAATAGAAAAACAAAAGTAATATTATAGAAGCATTACTAGAATAAATTATCTGGTCACTCTTAAACAAAGAATATAACAGTAAAAGAATGCATACAGCAAAAATACCAGCATACAATATATTAAGTAGTTTACAAAAAAAAGAATAAAATTTATTAAAAGATTGCTAGTATTCAACAAACATGTTAAAGATATTAAAGAACTGTTTAAAATAGTTAACACTTGGATTATTGTTATTTGACTGCAAATATGGCAGAAAAAAAGCAATTAGCAAAATTCAAAGAAAATACAATAATTGGTTTGAATAATTTTAGATATAGATGAATCAGAAGAAGAGGAGATTAAGGAAAAAATAAAGTTAAAGCAGAAAAGTAAACTAGTTGAAGAAAAAAAAAAAAAAAGCTAAAAAAACAGATGGCAATTCCTTCAACTAAAAAAAAGCAAACACAGACAAAGAAAATAAAGAAAATACAATAGAATTAACAATATAGGATCTACCAAAGAAGATAACAGAATATGAAATCAAGTACCTAGTAAGAAAGATAAATAAAATAATAGAATGCAGAATTTGAAGAAGCACATTCAGAACAACAGCAGTGATAAAAGTAAAAAAAGAAAAGAAACAAGCATTTTTATAAGTAATTCTCTTAAGAAATAAAAAGTTAGCAAGAATAACAATAAGCAAAAAAAAAGAAAAAAAGAAAGAAGAAAGAAACCAATTCACAGCAAAATTGAAAGGAATACCAAAGAGAATTTCTGAACTAATTCTACAATGAGAACTCAAAACCAAAAAGGCAATAGCAGTATACATTCTATCAAACAGATAGAAAAGATAGAGAAGACCAAGAAGTTACATAATAGTATTATTTAAAAGTTAAGAAGATATGGATATAACTATAAAAAAAAGGTCTGATACAATGGAGTTTTGATGTTCTGAAAAGTTAAAACAAAAAGATTAGATGACAAACTCTATGAAAGCAGCAGCAATGCACAAAAAATATAAAAGAAAGAAGAGATAGAAGACTTCAACTTAGAAGAAGAGCATATAGATCCAGAAGAGTATATGAAGAGGAATAAATATGGCACAAAATCAAATAATAGAAGAAATAAACAAGAAAGCAGAAGCTACCAAAACAAAAGAAGTAAAAAAAAAAATTCAGCAAATACAGACCAGGTAAAAAAAAGATCAAGAAAAAAAATTGAAAATATAAAAAAAATACAAGAAGAAACATCAGATATGGAGAACATATTAGGCCAAATACTAAAAAGACTAGAAAAATTAGAGATAGCTAGAAAAAGAGCATAAAAGGCCAAACCAAATTGTTTCTAAAGGCATCATAGTTGAATTAATGAGAACAAATAAGAAACTTGAGAATTTTCTGTGAAGAAAAAGAAAAGTTTTAAAGAAAGATATTATTACCTTATCTAAAAGAAAGAAAAAACAAAAAAGAAAAAGAAAGAGCAGTCAATATAAAATTATTGCAAGACCAATTAAAAGAAAAATAAAAAGAAAAGAAAAAAGAGATAAAAGTTGCAAGTCATAATATTAAAAATTAAAAACCAAAAGTTGAAAACTTGAAAACCTGTTCAGCTAGGCAGAAGAAGAGAAAATTACAATACTGAAAATTACTAAAATGAATTTTGCAGAAAAAGAAGAGAAATTTTTAGTACATAATTTAACAAAAAGATATATCAGTTATTAAAATAGTGCAGCAAAGAACAAGAAATAGGGATCAGGTGTAGGGGTGTTAATAGAAGAACAATAAGCAAAACATATAGACATGGTCAAGAAGATAAATAAGTATATAATAGAAATTCATTATACTTCAAGCAACTGAAATTAATAGTAATAGGAGTCTATACATTACCAAATAATAAAGAAGTAGAAAGAAATACTTAACAAAAAATAGTAGAAATTATTACAAAAAAAAATAGACAAACACAAATAGTGATTATAGGAGACTTTAACCATATAGTAAACAATGTTCTAGATAGGCAGAACCTATAAGCTGCAAGCTACAAAAGATTATCAATATTTAGTTAGATAAAGAAACAAAACTTTTATGATATATACAGAGAAATGCATCTAATTGAATAAAGATACACATGGTCAAACTCAGAAACAGCAACAAAAATTAACTATATATAGGTATTAGAAGAACTAGCTTCAGGTCTACAAAGAACAGAAATTAAAAATATAAAAGAAATCACTGAAAGCAATCACAAGATAGTAACAACAGAAATATGAATAAAACATATAATTATGAAAAGTAGCAAGGCAAAAGTCAAAAGGAAAAGCCAATCAAAAACAATATATCTCTATAACAAAGCAAAAGAAGAAGAATGGAAAAGTTATATACAAGAGTTACAGAAGTAATTAGAGATAAAAGAAACCTTAAGAAACATACAAAAAGAAGAACAAGAAGAGAAAAAGAAAATACAAAAAATTAACAAAATATGGAATCTAATAGAAGAGGCAATCATAGTAGCAGCAAATAAACATATATCTAAAAAAAAGGTTTATAATATAACAATGAACAGAAGATACAGTTAAAAAAATCAACAGCAAAGAAAAATTATTGTAAAGCTTCAAAGACTAGTCAAGTATGCAAAAACAAAAAGAGAACAAAAAGTTGTAGAAGCAAATAAAAGTGAAATGAATAGAAACCTTAAGATGCTTAGCAAGAAAATTGTCAAAAATTCAAAAACAATGGTCTAATGCTTAAATAAAGAACATAAAAGGTTGGCAGAAAATTTTACAGAAAAAAAAAAGAACAAAAACAAAAAAAACAAATAGAAGATAACATAAACAAAAGTATGAAATAATCAAAAACAACTAAGAAAACATGATAGCTAGTCTTTTAAACAAGCCATACAAGAAGATAATACTTGACAAAGTAATTGAACAAATAGAAGAAGAAACTAGGCTAGTAATAGAAGCAGAACTAGTTAGAGAAGCAATAGTAGAATACTATAAGAAGCAGTTTAGAAAAATAAATATGAAATTAGAAGAGATATTAGAAAGCTAAAAAAAAATCCATAAACCACAAAACTTTATTAAAGAAAAATGGTATAAAAAAATCAAAAAAAAAATTGATGAAGAAGGAAATCAAAAAGAAAATTAATAAAAAGAATAAAATAGGATAATTAGAGAACTCAAAACAGAAACAGCTTCAGAAATATCAGAAATAAGTTACAACCTAATTAAATAAGCAAGAAAGAAAACTTAAGAGGTTTTCAGAACTAATGCAAACTTATGCTTAGAGATAGGAAAGATGCTAATAAAATGAAAAACAGCACAAGTATACCCAATATCAAAAGACATAGAATAAGAATACAATTTGAACAATATTTATCTAATAGCTCTAATTAAAATATTTAGAAAGATTAAACAAAAACAATAATGAAAAGGCTTAGCAAAATATTCATAGAAAGAGAAATACTTAAAGAACCAAACTATAGAAAAGACAAAAAAAAAGAATAAAGTGATCTAGATACTTCTGCAAAATATAAAAAAGGCATTCAATTTAGTTTTACTCAAAGTCTTAAGCTAGTCCTACAAAGAGTCAAAATACCCAAAATGACAATTAAATACATCTTAAACCTTTTTTATAAAAGACAGCTTAAAATAATTACAGCACATGGCCTTACAGAAGAAATAATAGCAGAAGATAAAATAAATTAAAGTGAAATGATATCATTACTAATATGGTATCTTTTCTAAGATCTGCTATTAGAAAGATAAAAGATTAGGCTATATAATAAAACAAGAGATTAAAAAGTGAATACACTATAACAATATTACAAACTACTGCCAAGCAGCAATCACATATGCAAATAATACAACATGGATTGCAAAAAGCAAAAAAACAATTGCTAGAGATCTTAAAGGTGGCAGATAACTTTTTTAAAATGAATGATATTAAGATAAATAGATCTAAATCAAAACTAATAATAATGAATAAAAAAGTTAAAAAAAAAAAACTAAATTTCAAAGGAAGCAAAATAACAAAAAAGCCAAAAAACAAGATAGTATGTTTATTAGAAATCTGGCTAAACAACAGAATGTGAAAAGTTTTAGTAAGAAAAAAAGCAAAAGAAATAATAAGCCAGACAATAAAAGACCTTAAATATAAGAAGATGACAATAAGCCAGATAGTATATATAAACAATATGATAATAATACTAAAATTAAGCTACATGTTGCAATTAATAAAGATATTAAAGAAATAAATAAAATACAAAGATTTTGATAGTTGCAAAACTTTGTGATAAGAACTAATAATAAAACAATAAGAGGTCTAATAGCAAGACTAAATAAAAAAAATAAACTAGAACAGCTAACAAAATTAAGAATAATACAGAGTTGTCAAAAAGCAAGTTTAATAAAAGACATATAGAAAGTAAAAAAACTGTCAGAAAACAAGTCATATTGGAAAAACAATTTAACCTGTTTGATAATAGCTAAAGTGAAAGAGTTAAAAATAAATATAAATACAGAAAATGAACTATAAACAACAAATAGCTATAGTTTTAGAATAATTGAACTAGTAGAATCATAACTATAAAAAAGAAGTAGATTCAAAATAAGTAAAGCAGAACTAATATACCTAAATTAGCTACTCAATACAAAAGAAGAAAGACTAATAATATGGCAGCAATTCAAAGCCTATCAGAATCAATTAAGTAAAAGCAAAAAGGCAGAGTGGTTCAAAATAATAGAAACAAAAGTGCTCAACAGAATTGAAAACAAAGAAGTTAAAGAACAATTCAAAACAGGCAGATGTAATATGCAGACAATAAAGATTAAATAGAAAAGTTTGTCAAATAACAGAAAGAAAAAAGAATAGATAGTACATAGTGTAACAGAGAATAGGCAAGTGGAGAAAATAGTTAAAAAAAAGAAAATGCTACTAATAAAACATTAGCAGATGCATAACATAGAAAATGGCTTAATAATGAAAATTAATAAATGCAAAGGGTGACAAGAAAAAAAGTAACAGAAAAAAATAGCTGTCAATATTGGATAAGAATTAACAACAAAATAAACATAGTTTCAGATATGTTAATAGAAAAAAACAATAATATAATCAAAACAGCTACCAACTAATAGAATATATAAGAACAAAAGAGTTAAAAAAAATAAACAGAAGCTAATAAGACTGAAAAATATTAGAAGGCTTAAAAATAGAATTAAAAAACAAAAATTGAGAAAAAACATTAGTCAAGAGCTAGTAGAAATCTTAAGAAAAAATATATTGAAAGACAAAAGTAAATATATAATATATACTATCATGTACCAAATGACAATTTAAAATAATTTACACAGAATCAAACAGCAATTCACACAGAAATGCTAAACAAATACTAATAATAAAGTAGTAATTATACAGATACCTTTTTTTATTATTAAACAATTACTTAACAAACAGAATAAGTGTGAGTTCTTTATTTGGCTGAAGGGGTTTTTTTAACACATCAAGTGAATTTGTTAATATTCACAAGATGTATAGTTAGAGAATAGGTTACTAGTATTTTTAAAGAGCAAAAATAGATTTATTATATGTTTTAAAGACAAAATAAATATTACAAAAAGCTTTTACAATAGAATTTTAGATATAGAAAACTATATAATTGTAATTGTAATATTATAAATGTTTTAGAACTTATTGTTTTGTAAAAGAATTCTGTCTACTTGAAAGAAAAATTCTGCCTCCTTTTATAATATTTTAATGCCTATATGAAGGGATACTATCCAGAATAATATCTAGAATAAAATCTAGATAATAGTATATATTTTACCCTGAATACAACTTAGGATGTTACCTGGAGTTCATCCTGGGTTTTACTCTCTTACAATTACATTTGTACTACATTTGTAAACCAATTTTTACTAAATTTTTATAATTAGATCCAAATGATTATCACATGTACTGTCCAATAATATAATAATAATAATAATATAATAAAAATGTTTTTTTAAATAATAAAAATATACTAACAAAAGAAAAATAAAAAATATAATATAACAATACAGATAGTATAACAAATAAAAGAAACAAAGAAGAGACAATAAATAAAAACATGTATATAGAATGAGCACAAAAAAGTAAAGCACAAGATTGGTCAGAAGAGAAGATAGCATTAGGGGTAAAAGAATGTCCTATATCTATTACAGCTAAGGTGCTAGCAATATGGACAGTAGTTTTAACAATACTAAAGAAGAAAAAACTAGAGATATTTACAAATAGCAATGTAGCAATTAGGAACATTGGTAAAGGCTTAGCATGTATAGATAAAAATGAAGTTCTTAAGAGAAAAAATGCATTATAAGTATTGAAAATAATAGATATAATTAGAACAAAGAACATACAAATAGAGTGGGTCAAAGTGAAAAATCATAACAGAAACAAATAAAATGATAAAGCTAATAGTCTTGTAAATAAAGGAACATTAAGTAGAAAAATAATTTTTCTAGAAGAAGTTGACCATAAAAAAATAGAGTACTGCCTAGAGTAGGAAAACAAGTGAATAGACATACCAACAAGACTTTTATGTAAAGTAGTAACAAATGTTAGACTGGAAATAAAGTAAAAAAAAACAATAGTAACCAAGAATATAGAATCAGAAACAGAAGCAATAACTTATGATTGAACATACTTTTGAAGAAGGCTGAAGTCATCTAAAAGAGTACATTGTTTGACAAGAAGAAGCAGTACAAGAAGAAGTGCTTTTATAAAATATATATTGGACAAACTTCTGATATTGAAAGAACTTAACAAAAGAAGGCCAGATATATATACAATAGCAGAATGCCAAGTCTGTTAAAGCAAAGTTAAAGAAACACAAGAATATTTAGCATTGTATAAGAGACAAGCAAATCTATAAAAAAGAATATAGAAAGTATTTATTACAACAGCATGAAAAAGTTTAAAAGAAGAAGAAAAATTTTGGGTTTTATTTTATATATTATATATAGCACTTTTTGAACAAACAAAAAAGATAAAATAGAAATAAGGCAAGCACTAATCAAAGGCCTAATTTCAAAAACAACTCAAGACAGATTATTACAAATTTTGAGTATAAAAACAAGACAACAGTTCATGAACATAGTAGCAGAAACAGCATAGAACACATTCTATGAACAAGTCTAAAGAATTCACTATAAAAAGGTCAACATATGAAAAAAAAAGAGAAATAATAAGTAAAAAGAAAAAAAAAAAAATTTAAGTAAAAAGAAAAAAAGAAAGGCTAGTCAGCAAGAAATAGAAGAAAGAAAAAAGAAAACAAAAGAAAAAGATGAACAAATTAAGGAGGAATTTAGAAAGACAATTGACAAGCAGCTTACTTCTGCTAGAAGTAATACAGCAGGTTGCACTTAGGTACTATTAGGATAGTTAGGTAATACTAGGCTTAGTTGTTAAATATATTTATATAATTGCAGTAATAATTTCAAAAATCTTAATAAAGCACTAGCATGACTGCAAAAAAAAGTTATAATAAAATAATTAAAATATTATAAAATTTATAAGTTTGTATTATATTTAATTTTAAAATAGTTTGTAATAATAGCATTAATTATTTTATTATTATTATTTTTTTTTAAGATGAGCTTTTTGGTCTTTTGACTTTTATTAATTACTTATTAGTATTGTGATTCAATAAACTACTACAGAAGAGCATACAATTAGCTATATGTGTAACTTTTCTATATTACTTATTTAAAGAGTCTGCCTGAAAGTTCACTACCAATTGCTGTACCTAACACCTCTGCTTGGATGTTTCACTTTAAATCCTCTGAACCTGTAATCTGTATTAACTTACTGGATCATACTCAGATGCCCAGATCATCATCTCAACTTTAGAACTAATTTATCCTTGAAGTAAATCTCCTAAAGCCTTTTGTACTTATTTTTACAGCTAATCTAGATATTGCTATGACAGAACCAACACTTGCAGTTAGGGCTTAACTATTAAACTACTATGCCTTTGTAAAGTTTACTTAAATTCTAGCATCTGCTTCACAGCATAACCCTGGTACATTAGTATATCCTTGAATTTTGTCAAACTTCTAATTCAGATGGCCCATGTAGGATTATAACCAGTCTATTAGTATATTAGATTAGCCTAATATTCTTTTTTTCTAGTTTATTCTAGTGGTCTGGTTAGTGGTATCTCTAAGAATTTCAATCTAAAGGTTCTTGCCTATTCATATAGGTCAAATAAATAAATAAAAAATGAATAATAGGTTAATAATAGAAAAAAAAACTGCCATTATTCTACTCTATATTTACTAAATAATGGCAGCATAACAGCAACATAACAGCAGAATAATAGTAAAATAACAGAAGGTTTGTCAATATAAGTAATATAATAGTAACATAATAGCAAAATAATAGAACAGTTCTATTATTTTACTTTTAGTTACAAAGACTAAAAGTAAAATAATAAAACTGTTCTATTATTTTGCTATTATGTTACTATTATATTACTTATATTAACAAACCTTCTGTTATTTTACTATTATTCTGCTGTTATGCTGCTATTATGCTGCCATTATTTAGTAGATATAGAGTAGAATAATGGCAGTTTTTTTTTCTGTTATTTACCTATTATTCACCTTTTATTCATTCATTTGATCTGTGCTGGTTACTAAGATCTGGGTATCTGTTTCCTCAAACTAGTCTTTACAATAGCACTATTAAAGATCCAGCTCTTTTCTATTCAAATCTTTCTAAATGAACTTCTTGTTACCTAATTTCAACAAATTTACATGATCACAAAAACTTATCTAGTGTTTGCACTGCCTGATTTGTTAATCTGCATTTCTCTGTATAACTTCAACATTGCACAGATGCCCTATAACCTGCCAGTCATGCTGATGCAACTGCCATTATGGATATTCTAACCTATTCATTAGTAACAATTGCCATAATATGAAAATTACATAGGTGATTATTCAAATTTTTACTATCAATAGGATTTGAATATTCAACCTACCACTTGGGGGGTTGACAACCTAACTATTTCACTAGGTTGCTACACTCTTCAATAGCATTAATTATTATTAATTAGAATAACTAAAACAATTAGAATTTAAGTAATTATATTAAATACAATAATTAAATACAAATTAAATATATATATTATACAATAAAGACTATTATTTAATATAAATTTTATAAATTAAGTTTTTTTTTATTTTTTTAACCTGAAATTTTTTAAATTCTAATTTCATTTCTTACTTATTTAATGCAATTTCTTTTTTTTAGTTACTAATCTTCTTTTTTTAACTAAATCTTTTAAGTTTTTAATATTATCATTATTGCTTTCTTGAATATTAATTTTGCAGAAACTTCAAATTTTGCTAAATATATTTATGATATAATTATTATATTATTATTATATTATTATTATATTATTATTATATAGCAAAAATATTATATAGTTTATTATAGT